>WYDF02007470.1:0-13823 GCA_009867245.2 Adranes taylori
ATATATATATGAATTTATCTTTACTCTGGTAATCATATTGAAATATCCATGAATGGTATGGATGCATTGTTTTATAATTTAAATATGTCTTCTGTGTGATAATAAAATTATTGTTTTTGGTTCAATGAAACGTTACAAAACTTAAAACAAAATCCAAAAGCACATTCCAATAAGTCTGAAAACATATGTTAAATATTTTGTATTATGTATAATAAAAATATGTTTGTAAGAAGTTTTTTTTTATAGAACCCATGAGACCTTAACACGATGATAAAACCGTGGCAAAATTGTCTAAAGGGTATATTTCTCTTGTAAATACTTTAGAATGCTTACAAGGCGGACGGATTTTTATATTAAGCGACAGACACATGCCAAAATTGGGTCTCGGCTGACAGAAGAATGCATATACTGGTCAAACTAGCCATGACTAAATCAATCACGCTGATATACGCACCAAAACACAGAGTATTGCTGAAAACGAAATAGCATATTGTAACGAAAAATCATTGTTCTCCTTTTAATTAAAAACCTACTGTACGTGTAATTAAAACGTATTTTCGACACTAGGTACTTATCTAAATCATATAAATAACCAAATTACAATTCCTTCTTGATCATTATCGTTTAACAATTTAATGAATTGGGAATATGGATGTAAAATTTTTTAAACCCATGTTCCTTACGTTGTGTGCAGGAACATGGGAAGTTATATCCGTATTTTTTAATTTTATTCTTCAATTATTTCATAGAACACGAGATCATTTTTCATTTCAATAGATTGATTGAATCAAGCGTTGATTGAAGCAACAACAAGATAACGACGAGACCAAGATTACGTGGGATTGAGATTGGTGCTAGCAAAAACTATCGAGACTTAACGGCCAAATAGGTGGGAGCAACAACCAGGTAGACTGGGGCAATGAAAAAATAGACGGAAGCAACAACACTGCAAGCAAGCAATAATCAAACCACGAGGGATTGGGGTTACGAGGAACAGGCATTGTTAGTGTCAATGACCAAACGGGGGGAGTCAACTACCAGATGGGTCGGAGTAACGACACGACAATTATAGTAACTAAATGGTGCCAACTATAATTCTAATTATAACGACAATTATAACAACAATAACATACAACAACGAAAACGACAACCACAACGACAACGAGGGATTTGGGTTACGAGGGACTGGACTTATTAGTGTCAACGACCAAACGGGACGGGGTAAACTACTAGATAAGTGAGAGCAGCAACACGACTTGTGTTTGTGTCAACGACCACTCGTGTTAGTCCTGGATAGTTTTTGACATCACCAAACCCAATCACTCGTTATTGTTGTCTCGTCGTTATCGCGTTATCGTTTATCTAGTTATTGACTCTCGTTCCTTGTCAATAATGGATTTAGTGGTGTTAACAACTAACACCACTAAGTCCAATCCTTAGAAGCCGCAATATGGTTACCTAAAACACCCCAACAGAAGAACACCTATGAATTAAGTCTGTATGTCTGAAGATCGCCCGGAAGGGTTGAAACTTTAATCACACTTGTATTATACGTGGGAATAATGAAGTAAACGTACTTTCAATTGTTCTTGAAACCCAAATTCCTTTAAAATCTAGTCGGCACAGGTAATTTACGTTGCCCAAGAGAGACAATATTTCATAACTGAGTAAGTGTCATTCTTTGAATCATATTTAGAGGGTATGCGTAGAAGAATTTCAAAATAAAACCAAATAAGGGACACCGTATTGGGGAAGTTAAAATATTTCATATAAATTTTTATATGTCATATTAAATTGACTTCAATTACGAGAACACGTAATTAGTGATAGTTATTCCGTGTAATAAATAAATATTCTTGTATGAATTGGTCTCACACCTGCACTTCGTTGGTATGAAATCGAAAGGGGTAGAGTAGTGGGAGGACCCTGAAAAGTCGCGTCGCTAAAGACACACAGACTAAAATGTAAGAGATCTTCTCTTACAGCAAGGGCTATACTGAGAAATTGGGAGTCAAGGGTGTTTTAATCGGAAGAAATAAGACGGTGCGGGCGGTGACCACTTTGACAGTGAAACACTTTGACGTTTGATAGTGAAACAGATGGCGATAGAAAAAGTAGGAGGTCGAGTGAATTAAAGCTGTGTTTTTGAGACTGGAAAGTTAGCTGAAAGTAAATTTTCTGGCATTAAAAAATAAGCCTGCGTGTAGTACTTTTAATCCGAAATGTCTATAGGAAGCATGAGTAATAATTTATTGAATTGTTTGAAAATCTCAAACTTATTAATTTTTATTTAAATTTAATAGTGTCACTAATTTTTATGCAAAGTCTTAATTCTAAAACTAATTTTATTCATAATGAACTCATTTCTATTCTTACACATATACAATAACGTACTAATTAAATATTGCTGGATAGTTATTATTACATTTACATGCGAATAGGTATCAAACTTTATTGCGTGTGTTTCATGAATAGGATAAACAGAATTCGAGTTGCGTTTTATTATGTTATGAGCTTATATTGACCATATATAATTTTAACGTTATCGATTAATAAATCGATTAAATTATCGTGATTTTTTAACGTGACAATATGGGGCGACTCTGGAAATAACCCCTTGTGGACCACTCAAGAACATATAGAACGATATGCAAAGATGCCTGGGAATCAACAGAGCAAGCGTTTTATAGGAAAGCCTTGTAAGGCCAAAATCTTAGGTTTGCCAAAACTCGACAAAAAGAACATCAACACGATTCGCTCTCACAATTACAATTTTATACAATAAATTATACGAAATCTTTGGAAATGCTAATAATGGAGATATTATTCTTTTTGATTTTTGGTAATTATATGTGGATGTGGCTGTGCTTATTTACAGTCATAGTAAACTAGAAAACGCGGAATAGTTAGAACAAAATAAAGAAAGATTTATTGTGGCCCTTACAAATATAATAGATGGACTCAAAATCTTTAACGTCCTTAAAGCTTGAAGCTTTATTCGAAGCATAAACATCACTTTTATTACAAGTCTGTATTCACTATACTACGCAGCACGTCATTCTCCCGCCATTACTCGAGTATAATTACGAAATACCTTCCGGTCTTCTGGCTGGCTCGCGCGTCGTCCAAAATTTACGATCGCGCGTCCCCCTGCTACGAATATGTCCCTTGTCTCGTAGCATTTCTCTTTTCATCCCCAATTACGCTGCCACGCAGCGTTTCAACATTGTGAATGCCAGACCGCGTTTCCGGTATTAATGAAGAACAAATTGACATTTTTCGCGGTACTTTAACTCTCCTACCAAAGTCAATTTCATATGCAGAGTCACGAGTTGAATTCCGTTCTTCCACAAGAAAAGGGATCCCTCGTATTCATCGTGTTTGAATATTGTAGAGATAAATTAGTAACAAATTAAAAATTTTTAAATAATGTTTGAATATTTTATTACATTTTCAAATCTACTTTCAATACTAAAACCTCAAATTGATACATCATGGTAGTTTTTTGCATGCTCATTTTCACATTCTTAAAGGTCTATTCCAGATTATTTAAAATTTTCCAGATTATCCAATATATGGACTGACTGGCTTTGATGTTCTTCTGTTCACAACACTAGAAGAATAAATGAAATGGCCGCCTTTAAATCAAATACATGCACAGAACTATCGAAAGGAATTAAAACGAAGGACTAAGGACTTATTACACACATTACGCTTCCAACGCCATACAGTTTTTCTGCAATAAATATTTTTCACATTAATTTTCTTATTAATTTACGCATTAACTTTTCAATTAACATTTTTTGAAATAATTGTTTATTCATTTACAAATATCGCTGAAGGAAATAAAAATTATTATCCTTCAACACTTCCATGTAACTTCATGATATTCGTTAAATCATGAGTTAATTCTAATAATTCATTAGAAGTTATAAAATTGAAGAACCCAAATAACTATTTATTTCAATGCATTTAATGAATAAAATTTACATTTCATCTTAGATATTAAATTAATTTCGTTTATAGCAATTACTTGAATTGAAAGTAACCAGTAAATAATTTCATGAAAACTCCTAGCGTCAGCGTTAAAGTGTTCCGGAGACCGCAATGGTGGTAAATCTTATTTTATTTGTAGCTGGTAAAATAGTCCAATTACTTCGTTGGACGGTCGCGCAAAATAAATTTGGCGATAAATTTCCACGAAGGAAGATTATTGGAAATAACTCTAAGTTACATGAAAGACAAGAAGCGTAAAAAGCGAGTAAAAAGTTTACTTCAAATATTAGGTGTCAAAATAAGGATCCTCTTTAATAATTTTTCAAATAATTCTTCTTCGTATTAATAACACAATTTTTGTCATTCTATTTTCCTTGACTCTTTTCTTTTCTATGACTTAGGTCGTCAGTTATGTACGGATCTAGTTCATATAAAGTAACAGAACGCAAAGTCCAGAAAAGGGTGCAACCGAAAGATTTAAATAAACTATTTAAAATAAATCATTAAAAAATCTGGATACTTTTCAGATTTTGTTTCTTTCCAAAGCCATGTTTCTCAACGTTTTTTGACTAACGACACACTAAATATAATAAACAGATTCCATTTTGTACATATTACTTCAGGATAATGGTTGCACCTGCTTAAGGACATCATATTCATTGGGACTCCAATGTTGACAAGCAAACCCTTAACTCATCATCAATTCTAAAGAGTGTCTGTTGCTTCTTGGAATTGATTTCAGTTAATGCCAAAAATCCAAATTCACAGAAACAAGAAAATTTTAACAGATGTTTAAATGCTTTCAAAGTTTAGTTAGTGTACTTGTGTAAGCATATTAAAATGAATCATTTTATGTTTATATATTTTGTTGTTCTTAGTTTATTTAGTTGTACCTAACTATTTAATTTTTATTTATCTCTTCATTACTTTCAATGCCAATGTCTGCGAGTTTGATCTCTTGGTATCTTTCCTAAGATTTTATCATTGATTCGTATGTCATTTGGACATTTATTGAAAAAGACGTATCTTCTCGAACTGATATTATCTTCAAAACTGAAATGAGCTGAGAATATGTTTTTGGAGGGCTTAAGATATGAAACACTAAAACTAAAATAAAGTTTTGTAAGCAGATAAATTAAAGTGGGAAGTAAAAACACCCCTCTAATTTAAAGGTGACAATATACTGTTTACATCCAACTCTACCGAAGTATGGAAACATAGCTTCAACATAGCTGCATGTCTTGAAGAAAACCCTTTGCCTTGAACTTTTGATTGATATAAGAAGAACAGCGTTCAATCCAGACGGTTGATTCTCGGGGGGGGGGGGGGAACTACGCAAACCGAGGGGGATGTGTAGGTAACGTATAGGGGGACCATTCGTCCAGATTTCGCGGACATGTTCCAAATTTAGAAAAAGGTTTTGATAACCTTTTTTAGGTGCCATTTCCTCATTTTTAAAATAAAAAGCACCGTCCTAGATTTCATTATAGGTTTTGATGACCTTTTCATTTTTTTTGATCCCACTTCCACATTTTTAAAATAAAAAGCACTTGCCTAGATAATGTCGGGCCACGCATAAACTACATTTCATAGATTAACTTCGGGGGAGGGGGGACTTTATACCAGGGGTTTCCCCCCGCGCTCTTCCTTGGATTTATGACTGAGTAAACAAAGGTCGGACTTTGGCAAACTTATCCATTTGATCTAAATTATTGTCTACGATATGAAAATTCATCACTATGTATTCAAATTTATGTCTTGTAATGGCTCTGATACAAGGACGTTATTAGTGTCTTTTTCTCTATACCTAAACATCTTTCGTCTTGGAATTAACACACAAATGAAATATTTTATTTCGAATTTAAGGGACAAGAAATTCTTACTTGGGAGAAGAATTTCTTGGGACAAGAAATTCTTTCCCCAAGAATTTCTTGGGGTAAGATTCCTTTCATTTGCATATTTGTTAGTTTCAGTAATAATCGAGTTTAATAGTTCACAATCAAAGAAATCTGAAAAAAATCTAAAAGTGTTTTTGATTCAAAAGTTTCTCTTCCACCATAGTCATGGAGATACATATTGCTATAGACGATTTTTTGTAAGTATTCTTTTACCCAATTATAATGTGTTTTCTTATTAGTTGTCCATTTTTTTTTAGGGAATTTGTTAATTCAGACAGAGGAAATTCATCGTCTGGTGAAAATTTTTGTAACTGGTAAAAGCAGTGCCGGATTTAATGACTATGTCGCTGTAAGCAAAAAATTGCCGCCTTTTTATATACATTTTATTATACTTGGTATTACTTTTATTGAAAAAACAACTTGCATACGCTCCATATTATTCTTAGTGTATTTTATTTTTATATACTCTATAATTTCTCATTGTTCTTTGGTTAAATAAAAAGAAAATTCACTGATAAAATATTATACTTTGTACATGAGAAAAATACCTATTTGGCTATAAAGTATAATACTTAAATGGTATATTATATACTTAGGTATTAGAAACTTGCTGCCTTGGTGTACTATTGGTGTACTATATTTACTATATTTAGTACAGCAATGTTAAGCAATAAATAAATTATCGCTAAATGGAAAGACTCCTGATTTGAAAATTAAAATTGAAAGAAGCGTACCTTCTCAATTTATATGTATCAAAATCAGAGTGAATTTTATAAAGTACAACACAAATTTTCACTAACCCAGCAAACTGGTGTTGATATATTCTGCCTTTTTAAAAAACAACACATGCACTTTCACTAAAACTTGTTAATTTTACAAGAGAAGGTAAATAAAATAAACAGATCAGTGAACCAGCTCTAACTAAACTTGTTTATAATGGAACGATGGTGATATAAGCGCCCCCTCCCTCAGCCCCACTCTGGAACAGCTGTGGACTCAATATGAATGTACTGTATTCTACGCTAGGCATATCTAGATTAAACACAACTCCTGGAATGATACCCTGACACGCAGAATCCTTAAAAATATCCCTCAAGAAACAATCCAACTACTCTCTAATCTCTAATATACATATACTAAATGTCTGTTGTTGGGATATTTTCCCAGTTCCTAGAATACTGCAAATGCTATTATGATTCCCAAATCTAATAATGATCCGAGCTGTCTCATCTTAACGGCCGATCGCTCTCCTCAATTTCCTGGGTAAGGTTTTTGAGAGGATAGTGACCTGCCGTCTGGTGAGCGTGCTTGAATCAAACCACATTATTCCTAATAACCAATTTGGATTCAGAACTTCTCGCTCGGCACATGACCCTGTCCTGAAATTTCAAACTAATGTAATCCGACTACTAAACAAATAAGAGCCATTATTCCTTAGCAGTTTTCCTGTATATTTCTCAGGCATTCGACTCTCAGGCATTCGATGCCTCAACCTAAAACTCAAGACTGCAACAGTGAACCAAAAAAAAACTCCTCCACAACGTCCACAACTGCCTCGGCACGTTTTCAGACTGGGCAAAGAAATGGCGAACAACGCCAAATACTACTAAACGCCAAGCTCTTCTACTCTAGTACCCCAATTACACAAAAATAAACATCAGAACTCTTCTGAAATCCAACTTCGCCTATGAGAAGAATCCATCTCACTACGGGATGAGATTACGTACATAGGCATAAGTTTAGGAGAACCTTTAACTGGAAACACGGCTTATACTCTACTTTGGCCAGAGTTAGAAAACGAGCCAATCTACTCTTAGCTCTCAGAGGATGACTGAGAGGCTGTGATTCCAAAACAATTCACCATACCAACAAAATTTACATTAGACCAATTAACGATTACAGAGCAATTCTGTACTCTTCCGCCACAAACAGGGAAATCCACAGGCTAACACGTTGTGAGCATTCGTAGGAAACTTCACAAACTCCATTATGTTTCCAAGCGCTAATCTGTATGATCATTGCGCGGCCACTCTAATCAGTGATAGATTAAATATATGTCAAGCTAAATATCTGCTAAGATGCTCAGAAGAAAATAACCCACTAGCCTACAACACCCTGAGGTCCAGCTAGAAAGTCCTAAAGTGTAAGCCGTCTAGAAGGCCTTATCCGCACCCACCGACCAGAATTATTCAGGCAATGCAAGAGCCATTCGAAAACCTCCAGGCAATTCTCGATACAATCCTGGATACACTATCCTTCCGCTAAGGAGCATTAACTTGACATTAGAGAAAATATAGAAAGACAAAAAACGAAGAAACAAAAAAATTAAAAAAGAAACTTATAAAAATGCGAAAAAAAGAGAAGTAAGCAAAGACCAAATAAAAAGTACTAACATTTCGCACCATCATCATTAGCAAGCCAACAGAATACGTCGCTTGCACTCCGCTATAAACAGCATCAAGGGTACACTTGATACTAAAAACCAAACCAATCACCTAACCTAACCAATCCCGAATCAAGCAACCTTTAATCATGCTATGGCCAAGGTTTTGCATGTTTTCGTTGGCTGTAAAGCGAATGCTATAGCATATTATTCCTCCTGCAAGTTATCTGCACCTATTCCGTACTTAACCACTCAAAACTAATTCCAATCTGAAGAGAATGGCAAATCCTAAACCCTCCTTGAAACAATACTAAATCTCCTCAACCAGTCAATTACTAACAGGGAGTGGACTTTTGGTGCGGTAAGAATCCCACACTCTTGGTTGTACCGGGCATCCTTCATCTTTTTGAAGATTTCTTCACTTCCACGCAAACCAAAACAAAAAAATCTGGAACACATAAAACAGACAAGTGACATTGCTGCTTCATATCAACACATATCTGAAGCGAGATACCTACTCTGAAAGAAGTACAATAGATAAAGGGATATGTATATTGTACAAAAACATTTTAATAATTCTGTCTCACTTTTCGATAATTATGCTTTTTGTTTTAACTAATAAAAACATTCTCAGTAAAAAGTTTTTAATAGTTTATTAGTACTATATTATTTTACAGCAACAGAGTAGAATCAAAGTTGGAACAGTCTCTATAGAGAGAAGGAAACCCTAATTGTCTTGCAAATCTGATAAGCAGCTTTGTGCAGACCTAAAACATCTGATGAACCAAATAAAATAAAATATATGTTGAAACCGCTATTGTTAGGTATTAATTAAGCAAGCAACTTACTCAATTGCTTAGTGAAAAGGAGAAGAGTAAAAGTTATTATTATTAATTATAATGACGGTAAATACAGTATATTTGTAAATTAGTGCCACACTAATTTGGACACTCAATATATATAAATTTCAAAATTGCAGTTAGCTTGCTAAAACCTTATCATCATAAATATATTCGTAAGAATCTTTGCACAATAAAAATGAGCTAAATGCTTCCAAAAGTCCGCCCTCTATTTGATGTCGCCACGGTTCTACATCATTGGCCATTCAATACGTACGAACGTATTCTGTTATTGCCAACTTAATTTTCCGAATGGACAAAGCCACCATCCACGACAAAGTCCATCCAGACTGATTTGTTAGGTCGCACGGGTTAACTGGCTCACGGAATATAGCTCAGCGACAACGACGCCCGACTTACGAGTTCCAGAAACGCTTTAAATCCATCTAGAATAGAACTAATATCTAATTCGAATATGCATGTATAGCAAAAGAACCATTTCAATTATAATGGTTGCGATTTATTTATATGGCTCTATGTCACTCGCTTTATTGGAAGCAGAAGAAAAGTGGACACATTTATATCGTTATATTAAATGTCTATATTAAATTCTATATAAAATTTTTAAATAAAAAATATGTCATCTAATAAGTACTTATGTAATCTCCGTTTATCTGTTCAATTGTGATTGAATGGAAAATTGTTTCAAATAAAATCGAAAGACCTTTCAGCAGACGACACAAAGATTTATTTGAATGTTTTATCTTTCACAGTTTTTGAGATATAATCAAACATTGTTTAAAGTTAAAACGTGGCACCGTTTCGTTCTATTGCAGATATGCCAATGGGATTAACTTCAGCATGAAGTGGAATAAATTGGTGGCCAAGAGAAAACCGAATCAGTTCTTGGGTCCCGGTATTAGAAAGATATCATTGAAAAAATAGTTTGAGCAATGGACATTTATTATGTCGTAGTGCGTTGTACAGATGAAACAAATATCTGAAAATTTCTGCTGAATGTCGGTACGAAATGTGTCGACCTAATTCGAAGGAACAAAAGAGCAAATTCAGTAGGCAAAGCTGTCAAAATTTTATTAATAATTGATAGGTTCAGTACAAAAGGTTTAGTTAAAGTACGGATGTATTTAAATTGTGAGTAGATATTATTTTATTATAAATTCTAATTGAGAAACTCGAATAAATTTTATTTTTTTTTTCGAATTTGCTTTGAATAAATAATGTTGATTATAATTTGATTAAATAATTAAAATGAATGTAACAAATTATTTTCTAGAATAAAGCTAACTAAATATAAATTTTATTGAAACGCCGTCAGTAATTATTATCGTTATGTTCTTTCAAGGAGGTTTATTTTATTCTTGCCTTTGACTATGCATCATTTAATAGAGCTGATCTTTATTTTTAGTCATTTGAATTTTGGTGTTATATTTATTCAAAAAAACGTGTTTTATTATTTGGAAAAGCTTTCTATCTCCCTTTAACTATTGTCGTATGAGAAATGAATTATTTAGTAATTCATAGAATAGTTTAAAATCTTGATGCGTTTATCATCTTGAAGTGTGTAAATTTAATTCGTGAGGAGTACTTCTTTTACTAATGTTAAATCTTTGGCATTAAGGGCTCTAATAATTATTGTTTAATTAATTTCGGTGGCGATTAGTGTGTATTTTCGAAAAAAAAAACCCAAATTATAATTTATCAATTTTGTCCACGTCCAAAACAAATAAATTATCTCAGATTCCGGTAGGATTTGATAGCTTTTAGCTGGAAGTAGGACTTATTTCTCCAGTTAAGGCTCACAAAATTCGAAAATAAAACGTGACAATATAAAAACCTACCTATCAAAATCAATAGCCATTCATTTCTTGATTGTTTAAATTTTGAAGGGCTCGCCAATAAAATCCACTCGAGTCCCGCACTTAATGGATCCGGGTCTGATTCTAATCTTATTGTTTAATACAACATTTAATTCCTATCGAGAATAATATATAAAAAGATCTTCTAGCATTAGCGTTCAAAATATTTTCAGTGATTTGACAAGGCTTGGGGCTATATTTCCTCTAGCCTAGCCCCTACTTTAATCAACGCCTGAAGGAAATCGATGCGACACCTGCCTCTTAGAAGTACTCAAGTCACGCACGTTTTATCGTAAGATCAAAAAGAGAATAATCGAACAGTAATTAGGCCAGTTGTCATCCATTGCAGTGAGACATGGGTGCACCCAGGAAACATACGATACGTGGGCACCCAGTAGATACGTGGGAGCGTAAAATATTTAGGAACATCTACGGATCAGTCCAAAAAAAAAATGGGACCTCGCGATTACGAATACATATAGTAGTAGAAGTAAGAAGAATAATAAGATTTAGAAAAAACAAATATTGAAGTTCATGTTATGTGTGTTTGAAGAGCGTAATGATGCATGGGGCTGAAGTGTGGGCGGCTTGTGAGAGGAAAATGATAGAGAGAGTGCAGGCTGGATGTATAAAGAAGTTGCTTGGATTGGATAGAATGACACCGTACTAAATAGTGTTACAAGGAACCGTAAGAAGTAAATTTTGGATGAGAGATGTGAGAAAGATGGTGAATTTTGAGAGAAAGTTTGGATGAATGAACAGAAAAGAATGGCTTAGGAGATATATATTTTGGGAATGAAGGAGAATGGACTAAATGGCTGCAGAAATATGTGATTATAAAGTAGAAGGAAGATGTATGAAAGAATTGGGTGGTCAATGCGTAGATGGAGAGAAAGAATAGTAGATGGTGAAGAGGTGGTCAAAAAAGTTTTTGAGAGGCTGATGGATGTGGAAAAGCAAGAAAGGAATACAAAGATAAGAGGGGGTAGGTTTAATAGTAGATATGAATGGTTAATGGTGGAGGATGGGATGGGAGATTATTTAAGATTTGGAATGAGTGTGAAAGAGGAAAGGATGATAGCGAGGTCCAGGTGTGGTAGCGAATAGCGGGGCGGGGCAATAGATACTGGATGAGTGAGCAAGAGAGGATGTGTAGAGTTTGTAGATTGAAGAGACTTGGTTGCATTGGATGATAGAGTGATGGGGGGATGGAATCGATGGGAGAAGAAAGAATGATGGCAGAGAATTTGAGAAGGAGTGGCTAATGAAATAAAGAAAAAGTGAGATAAGTGTGGGGATTAAGAAATGGGTTACTAGTAGCATGTGGTAGTTAAGGCTAGTGCAAAGAAAATAGAGGGATTAAAGAAGGTGACGGAAGTAGAGAAATGGCAAGAAAAGAATTGGAATTAGTTTGGGATCTTAATTAATAATAGTTAAGTTAATATTAGTTTAATTAAATTCGGTCAAATAAAGGTCAATTATTATTATTATTATTATTATTATTGCAATGGGTAGATTGCAAACTTGGGCATCTATCACTGTTGATGTTACATCAAATAGGATAGTTATTAGAAAAGATGAAGAAGAAGAATCTGTAGTTGCGACTTGATGAGCCGACGAAGTGAAAAGTTGCCACTACTGAATCATCCTTAAACGAAAAACTATGTCTAAAGAAACAACCTTGATAGAAGCTGTAGTGAATATGCATAAAAAGAAAATGGAAAGATATGTGGGCTTAATAATTCATAAGGAAAAGTTATAGAAGGTACGAATGCCTTATGGCAGTTGAGGATTTTATATTAGAGTTTCCGTATGAAGTAAAAACTAAAAGACAAGCATCAAAATAACAAAGGAATCAGCCAGATAAACAACACCGGCCGAGAAAACAATAATATTTGACAAACCAATTAAAAATAGGGAGGGTGGCAAAACCATTAATGAAATTTTAAATCCAAATAATTTCTCTAAACATACGTATGCGAGGTATGATCAAATAATACGCGAAATTATAATTTTTCTCAAATAAAATTCATTAATTCCTCAATGTCATCATTGTCCCCTTCAAAGTCATCCCCATTGGGCATAATACTATAATACACATCTTCCATCGTTTTTTCAACTCGTCAAGCAAGTCTGAAATTCAATTTTGGATATTGCATTTAATTGCTTTAGCGATTCTGTCTTGATCTCATAAATATCGACAAAACGTCGTTATTTCATGATCTTTTTTACCTTCGAGACTAGAAAAGTCGTAGGATGTCATGCCGGTTGAAAATGAAGGATGCGGAATCATAAAGGTACTATTTATTGACAAAAATTTACGAACAAGCAACAAGGTATGCACAGGTCTATTCAGGTCGTGTTGCTCGCCACAAATTCGGATGTTTTCTTCGAATTACTTCATGTAAAACTTTCAGGTAGTACTTTTTGTTTACCATACGATCTGGTAGCAAGAACAGATTGTTCAAAAGATGGAATAGAAAACAAAATCTACTTTTGTAAAAACTTTTTTAATAAATTTGTCTAATAAACAATTAAGCACATGGCTGTGTATTACGATTCGGGATTGGAAACTAAATCAAATCAAGTAAAAATTTTACTTATTATAACCTGATTTGATCTAATTTGAACTGATTTGAACTGATTTCACCTGATTTGAACAGATTTGATCTGATTTGAACGGAGTTTGTCTGATTTGTTCAGATTTGAACTGATTTGATTTGATCTGATTTGATCTGATTTGATCTGATTTGATCTGATTTAATCTGATTTAATCTGATTTAATCTGATTTGATCTGATTTGATCTGATTTGATCTGATTTGATCTGAT
>WYDF02007481.1:0-13823 GCA_009867245.2 Adranes taylori
GTATAATATATATTAATGTATTGCTAATTATTGTATTTAATCTACTACCCAAATATTTTGTTATTAATTTGTTCTTGTACTAACCATATTTTATTTCATAAAGAGGAACATTTTCTTTTAGCATTATACGAAAAGTAATATTAATATTTGAATAGCTACAAATTACAATAAAATCCGTTTTAAAACATTGTGAAACTTTATTATCCATACTTCTGCAGATGATATATTTATAAGGAAGACATTATACATGGTAGATTTAATGATCTCTGATTTTTTTAGGTTATGCCGACTAGAAATTAATTCAAACTGGTGTACAGATAGCGCTACATCGTCATTTAGTGTTGCGATTTCATAGTTTCTACCCTATTCATAAGTTATCAAATGAGAATGACATAAGTGTCATTTGGAGAATTCAAATGCGATCAAACTTCTTTTCACTCGTTGACGCCGTGCATGCAAAGTCGTTAACAGTGTTTGATTGCATTAGCTTTTTTAACGGAAATTTTGGTCAATGCATTATATTTTTCTTAATTTACTGTAAGTTATCGAAAATAAGGAAGAAACGTTGTTAACGTAAGTAGTTTCAAGTATATATCTTTTCAATCATTACCAGTTTCATTTGATTCGTTAATTTAAAAGTTCTTATTTCCTCCATTATTTTTATCGTAACAAAACCATACATTTAAAACTAGATTTTTGTAAGTGCATTTTATATTTTGAGCAGGTGTGTGAATATAATTATGTAAATGACATATAAAGGTGTCTGTTTAGGCCTTCTTGGATAAAATCGCACTGAAATTTAAAGATACTTCATTATATGTTTCTTTTATATAATTCCGTATTCCAATTATTGAATTTCTTTCGGATGTTAGACTTCAATTTTATGAGAAGAGTAATTGGCATTGTATACTTGTACTATTACCTTTTATAATTAAGAAGTGTCAGCCTCCTTAGCAAAATAGTAAAACTCCAGCAAATATTCTGTCAATGGGCCTTTAAAAGGGCCTGTCAGAGTGCTTAATAAATTACAAATTTTAGGGTCACATAGCTTATAAAAATTTAAGGGATACTTATTCTTTTTGTAACATACGCGAAAATGAGCAAATCGATCTAGCAAAAAGGTTTACATCAAAAATAAACGTGCATTCTAATACGGTTTGAGGAAAACAGTTATTCTACAATAGTTTTATAAAAAAAGTTGTTCTAAAAATAAAAAGGAAAAGTCTTAGTAGTTATTATAATAGAAATAGTCTATTTAGTTATATTAAAAAAATATTTTTGTGCAATTTAAAAAAATTTCTAACGTATCCTATAAGCTACACTGCCTGATATATGTTTTAAAGCCTTAAGGCATAAATTTTTATTTCTTGTTAAATGTTAGATAAAAACTAATCCTATTTTCACGTAAAAATATTGAAAAAATGTAGCTGTTAAAATGTGATTTTATTTTTATGTGATGTGTCAAATATGGAACATAATGCTACAACAAAATATTACACTTCGAAATTGTCACATTTATCAGGGTATGTATGATTAGAGTAAAACTATTTTCAGGGTACAATAAACTTTATTCGGTATGAAACTGCAAATAACAGTTTCTTTATTGAGACTGCATTTTGTGCATATTATATGTTTTTCCTGTACAACCTGGATATTTGCATCTTGACTTATTTCTTTCATCTCAGTAAGGTAAATGGTCAAACCCATCTTTGCGGATGTCTACTTGGGGTATTTTTTAGTCTGTCGCTTTTTCTTTTATTTGCGTACAACTGTTGAAGGCTACTACTTGACAGTCACTTCCCTTTTGTTTGTCTAGCTTCTTTTCCTGCTTTGCATAGAGCGTCTGCTAATGTCAGTTTGGTATCCAAAAGAGGCATATCAAATTTCTCAGTTCTTCTGGCTAGTAACCAACAGTTCACGGCTATCATCAATAAAATTTAAAAAAAAATATATTCACAAATAATATTTCTTGGATCCAATTTTTATGCGGTAAAATCCTAACATCGAATCAAGAATATCTACGCCTCCCATGTAGTTGTTGTAAAATCTTTTTTTTCTCCTTTTGGTTCACTTCCAGCATATGTTGACATTGTAGTAACGCTTTTATTATCAAACCAGGATACTACTGACATCTGTAATGCCTATTTTCTCTTCCATATGACCTATGACTCTTCTTTTTCGGCGACATTACATCTCCTGAAATACGATTTATTCTTACTGTTCGTAAAGGCTGAACACCCTCATTAGTCAATATATCATAAGAGGTATGTTGGAATTTGTAACTACGAAAGCTAGAATAGCAATGAAGAGATTGAGGATAGTATGGGGTAGAAAGTTCGTGGATTCGGTCAGAATGCGGATGAAGCTTATGGCAGTATGTATGAACAGTGTAATGATGTACGGTGCGGAGATATGGGAAGTGAAAGAAATGGAGAAGATGGAAAGAATGTACGTGGGTTGTCTGAAAAGAATGTTGTGGTTAGAAAAGAGTACGAGGAGTGAAATAGTGAGGAAGGAGGTAGGAAAGTATAAATGTTAGATAAGTGGGGTTAAAAAATTGGCAAAGTATGAGGTGAAGGTCATGACGGATGACAAGTATAGTCTAGTTAGAGAAGTATATATGGAAGGAATGATAAAAGGAGAGTGTGAAGGAAGATAGAATGGATGGATTAGAAGTAGAATGAATGTTAATAAGAGGATAGGATGGTCGTCTGAAAGATGGAGGGAGATGATGGGAGGGATAGAAGCAGTGAATGAGATAACTGAAAGAATGAGAGATGTAGAGAGACAAGAGAGTAATAGAAAGATAAAAGAGAGTAGTTATAATAGTAGGTACATGAGTATTAAGGATGTGGAAGGAATGGCTGAGTGTTTAATGTCTGGTATATGTATGGATGATAAGAGAACGATTGCGAGATTTAGATGCGGGAATGAGAAGAGAGGAAATAAGTACTGGATGAACGTGACTGAAAGATTGTGTAGAATTTGCGGAAAGAAGGAGGAATGTTGGAATC
Organism: Adranes taylori; assembly: GCA_009867245.2. Taxonomy (NCBI): domain Eukaryota; kingdom Metazoa; phylum Arthropoda; class Insecta; order Coleoptera; family Staphylinidae; genus Adranes; species Adranes taylori. The sequence continues at coordinate 3,015 of WYDF02007481.1, forward strand.
ACTAGTTCAAAGAATGTGAGGAAATTGAATGGAGTGTAAAGGATAGAGAAGAGGGAAAGAACTAGAGGGTAAGTTTGGGTAAGGAGGGAAAGGGGATTGAGATTATGAAGAAAGTGATGAAAGAAATACGCAAGAGAAAATGGGAATGAGGAAGAAAGGGGAAGTAGGAGGGGTGGGTGTTAGGACGATTGGGTAGTGAAGGATGGGGGGAAGGGGATGGAAAGTAATAATGGCCTTTTCTTCTATTAAGGTTAAGTTTAAGTTTAGTTTATAGATGAAAATAGGAAATTGTTATAGTATTATGATTATGAATTATGTTTTGTTGTTTCTTGTTATTTCTAATTTTATATTAGGTATATGCCAATAAAGGTATTATTATTATTATCATCATAAGAGGTATGCTGCTGAACCAATTGTCAAAATACAACTTGTAATATTCATGTTTTGGTATCGAATGTGCAAATTTGACAAACATTTAGGTTTGGTGCCCCTGAGGGTACAGTATTCGTTCGCTCTCCTCCTTGTCTTCGCCGCCACCCTTTTTTATGTGCATAGTGTATTTAAGGCCACTATCGAGTATGACATCTAGATGCTTGACTGAGTCCTCTAGTGAATTGGACTAGATGACCTTCAATTTTTAATGTAGGCCTATTTACTGGCCTTTTGCTGGGCAGCATGTTCGCTTCAGTTTTGTAAGGCGCAAACTTTAATTGATTCTCTTCCATCCAGAGCGGTATCATTTTGAGGCTTTGGGCTGCTTCTAGGTACTCTACTTCCTTAGCTTTTGTTAAAATTGCTATGTCCTGTGTAAAAGCCACGAATACCACAGATGTGGGCATGATCATTCGCTACATGTCATCGTACATCTCGTTCCGCAGCGTGGGTCCCAAGACGAATTCCCTGTGGAATTCTGTTCGTTATGATTATGTTTCTATATTCTTCCAAAGTGTTTTATATCAGTGGTCTGCCTCTGAAATAGTCCTTGACGATGTTCAGTAGATAAGACGGCATTTATCTCTCAGAGAGGCTTCCCGTAATCTTCGCCCAGGACGCAGAGTTAAACGCTTTATGGGCGTTTACTGCCACCATGGCACACAGGTTTCTTGTCCTCCAGGTTCCCTTGCTTGCATCTCTTGCAAACTTTACCACTTTTAATATTGTATAATTTTCGACCTTTCTTGCTTCCAGATCGATGGAAATTTTGCCTCGCTGGGGGATTTATTGAACAGATTTAGTAACAACTCCGGCGTTTCCTCAGTAACAAGTTCCAGTATTGTAGTTGCGTCTGGTCTGGGAGCTTTCTTTGCCTCAACTTTGTTACCTGCTCTAATAAATCATCCTTTGTTAATTCTGCGATCTTATGCGTCTGTCTATTAGGCTCTTCTATCAGTCTTTCGTGTTTTGGGAAGAGTGCACGGATTATTTTTTCGATGTCTCCTGGCTTTTCTAGTTGGCTGTCCCTGGTTTGTAGGTTTTTGGTTTGCCTTATATGCTACTCCAGAGGGATCTTCATCTAGCTTTATCTTTATCATCGTTTCAAGTATTGCTTGTCAGCTCCTCGTTTTGCTATCGTTGATTGCTTTCATTATGTTTTTCCTGGGCCTTTTCATTTGTTCTTCCTCCTGTTTACAGATATCAGTATCCCTGCAATTCCGTAGTTTCCTTTGCCATTTTCTTTTGTCTGCTCCAGGTAAGTATGACTAAGATGCAAGAAAGATGTAATATAAAAGTTCATACTTTTACATACTGGTATTTTTAATTTGCAGTATGCATTTAGTAAATTACTCAATATTTTGAATAAACTTACTTTTATGTTGATGAAACTTATTTTTATGTTATTTTGCGCCATTTCACAGATTACAGCGTCCTAAATATAATTTATTCCCGATCGTGTGCTCCGCCAAACATCAGTCAACTAGAGTGATATAAATATTCCGGCAAGAGATGTGTCAAGTGCCATTAGAGAATTTTTGACTTTGATATATTTAAACTGATGCATTGTCAAGGTAAGGGTTAAGAAGACGTTTTGGGTCACTAGGCACAGGAGTGAATTCAGAAAAAATTAAATAAAAAGGTCAGTAATTAAAAAAAAAACTAATTCCAATCTTTTTACCAGTTTAGGTTTACAAACTAATATAATAGCAACGGTACCGGTGATTTCAGTGTTGCCTTGGACATTTAAATTTTGTTTCAGTGTTTCATCTAGTGTCCAATGGCGTATCAGCAATATTTTCATTAAAACTAAAATGTAGCGAAACATTTCAGTACAAGTACTTAATTTTAGTTCTAGATAAGCTAAATAATACATTATATACAAAAAGATTTGCGATTCTTAATCTATATCTTTATTTGACATAATAAAGTTTCTATTTCAGGGTAAATGGATAATTCGTCTGTGAAAGTAGCACTTAGAATTAGACCACTCGTACCATCTGAAAAACAACATGGCTGTACAAATATATTGGAATGTTTTCAAAAACTAGAGCAAGTCAGAATAAAAGACACGGACAAGGCATTTACCTATAATTATGTTTTCCCAGAAGACAGTACTCAAGAGAATCTATATGAAACATGCGTGAAACATGTCATCTCCAACTTATTTGAAGGATTCAATGTTACAATTCTAGCTTATGGCCAGACAGGATCAGGTACATTTTGATTTTTCGAAAAAGTCTATAAACAAATGTTATATGAAACTAAAATTAAAACTCTTTGCCACTTGAAATAATTTAAAAGCTGATCAATCCCCCCGAAACTGAAATGAGATGCACAATCTGCTGTCAGACATAGTAAGCTCAAAGACATTGATGATCTATACATCACTTTTATAAAGAATATTGTAGGGGGTGGTTCCAGATCAGCTAAACTTGACTGCATGTAGCGCACATCTTTGATACATTGCGCGACAATAACAAGACGAATTAATTAGCAATCAATCGCGACTGTAATTAAAACAAACGAACGAAAAGGCCACTTATCTTCACCGAGACGGATGTTGTTTTCTTTCACAGTCTTTTGGGAAGGATTAAGGAGATGGGTGATGCACACCCGTTCGCGAACTATCACGAACTGATTTTTTGTCGGTTTTAACACGAGACCTATTGATCTCCATTCACTTGACCATTCATGATCGCTTCACTTGACAAGATATGATTTCACTTGACAAGATATATTTTATTGATGAGCGAGGCCCTAATTTCAGTGCGATGGCATACGAATTTGCCCATTGACTCTATTCCAATCTTTTCGCCGTGGTAAAACTTACTAGAAGCGCGAGAGTCATCTGCCCTAATCGGGTAACGTCCTATTTCTTCTACCTTATTCTCTTTTCCTGTGCTTTCGCTAACAAAAAATGCTTAAGCATGTAAAGGGAATCCCAAAATGATACATGCATACATACATAGTAGTTAGAAAACTAACGAAACTAGTTTATACAAAAACGATATTTACTCCGTATCCATCTCACGTAGAAAACTCAATCAGCCGCTGTTAAAGTAACATAGAATTTATTTAGGCTTGTGGTACTAATTTTCCTGACAGTACCCTGATATACTGTAGATATATAAATGTTTATATATTGTCCCAGGTGATCGGATAAATTTGAATTGTGCATATCAGTACTATAACATTCCTCGGGCAGATTGATAATAATATTGTCAATACATCCATCATTTCTGATATTACTATTTATAGTTGGATACATACCATAACTTATTAGTAGATTAGAGAATTCCTTGAACAGTCTACAACTGGTAGAAAAATACAGATTAAAATTCCCAGTTAGCGTAACATATTTGACGTTACATAATTTATCACAAACACATTCCATAATCTCCATAAACATATTAAAATCACTGCCAAGTGCGCGGTACACAGTAACCACATCCATATTATAATCTAGAAGCCTTACAGCAGATAACTCACAAACACTTTCGACAGCAAGCCTATTTATGCCATGAAATGTAACATGATGCACATCAATTCGAACAATGTTTAAACTTCACCATGTTTCTTGGCGGTTCTGACAAAATACTGATGTTGTGACATACCCGCTTATGTGTCTCATTTAGTGTTAACTAGGTTTCGGAGATACTTATAACCATTGGTTGCAATTTGTCTGCTTCCAGCATTTCCAACTCATTTGTTTTACTGCGTAAAGGTAGTATATTAATATGATAAATTTCTAATATATGCAAGCTATTTAGCTTGCATACATTAGTAATCAATGCTCTCACTTTTTTGTACCTCTAGTTTATTACTTACTGAATTTACTTTATAAATTAGTGCTTCTCTTTTAGTCCTATAATTATATTCAGTTACATCTTCTCACACCGGGCCCTAAGCCATCTGTTTTTTATAATTTTTTTTCATGGAAAGGAAAATTAAATTTTACAGTAAAGTGGCCAGAAATCAGCTTTACTAATCATTTCCAGCATTTCGAAGTCAAATTCAACTTGGAACGCAGGCTACGCGCTCTTTGTTGTCACTTTTTTACATACCACGTTCGATATTATTTAACCGTGAGAAGACAATCGTATGGTGTGGAATATCGAGAGTTTATTTATTTAACAGTTTTTCATTACAATATATGTAGATAAATAAGAAATATATATACAATTAACAATAGTAAAATGCGAGATTAATAATAAGCAGATAAATGTATCACAAACATCTTAATTTATTAATTTGGCTATTAATAGTAGGAGACATTCAGTTGTTTTGTACGTGACTTTGTTAAGAATTAAGTAAGAAGTAGGATAATATCTAAATATTAAATAAGAATAATCGCCAAGAGGAGTAATAGATTTAACAATAATTTATCTAAGACAAATTAACGACTAACTAAATTTGTTGGACAACAAAATTAATAACCTGATGAGAGTCCATCAATGGTTTTCATTTTAACTTTGCTGTAAGGTTAATCTAAATTTTAGTTCGTATTGTTAATTAGTCTGAGCACGTTTTATAGGATTATGTAAGCAATATTGTTTTTATTGAAAGTTTATATGGAAAGGTATTCTACTTCTCAAACATCAGAATGGTACTTTCCAATATATTAAAGTTAGCAGATAAGTATTCTGATATAATTAGTTTAATAGTTTATGAACAAATCTTAAGTCTGTTTTTGAGTGTGAGTAAGTCTAGGATCAGTCTGATATAATCATAGTTGTGATTTTGAGTAGCCAATCTATAAGCACATGGTCTTAAAAATATATGCTGAACCCTTTCTACTTTTATTTCATATTGTTATAAGAAAGTGACCATATGTATCATCGACGCATACTCCAAGCGAGATCGAACTAGTGATTTTTATATATCTAAGACAAATGACATCACGAACAATATCTTCTACTCGCTTACTTTAGTTATAAATAAGCATTTTTGTTTCAGGTAAGACCCATACTATGGGCACGGCTTATACAGGAGATGACGAAATGGGTATTATTCCGCGGGCGGTGACTGATATTTTTAGTTTTATAAGAGATAATTTTACTTACGATTTCAACGTCACCGTATCTTTTATCGAATTATATCAAGAATCTCTTTACGATTTGTTAAGTCAAAAATCACGTGATAATTCAATCCTTGAATTAAGAGAAGATGCGAGAGGAAGTACAGTTATTTCTGGATTAACCGAAGAGCCAGTAAAAAGCAGTTATGAAGCTCTACAATTTCTCAAGAAGGGAAGTACTGGAAGGACTACAGGATCTACAAATATGAATACTCAGAGTAGTCGTAGTCACGCTATATATACATTGTCCATTTTAATCGAAAATAAAACTACAAGGTAAGATTTTAAAACTTCCATATTGAGATTTGTAAATAAATGCCGTTATAATTTATTCTATGAGAATGAATACAATAAAATTGTTACAAGTGCTTATTTGAGTTTGTATTTTATGTGCGTATGTTAAATTTAGCAATTTTAGGTTTTAGAAAAACAGTACAAGAATTACGTTTTTTATTCAAATCATTTTATTAGTCTTCAACATATTTGTCTTAAGCATTATACACTTTTGCAAGCCTTCAAACCAATTTGTAAAAGATTTTTTTCACTCTGAAAGTAGTATCTTCCTGACATGCCTTTTAAAACTTTAACAGCTTCTTCAGATGATAGAAATGGCTGTCGGCGCATTTTTTGTTTGATATTCGGTAATACAAAGAACTTATTAGACATGTCAGGCGATTACGGGCAATGAGATATTAATTCGATATTTCTCAAAAAATCTATTAGAGATGTTATGTCAGACGAGGTATTCTCATGATGAAAGATGATGCAATATTTGTTACAGAATTGAATCGTATTAAAGCAGGATCGTTATTATATTATTGCCTACCATTCTGCTTTGATTTTATTCTGATTGTAACATCTAATGCTCTTGCATAAGATTCATGGATGAGAAAGATGGTGGCTGATCTCTTATCATTAAGTACACACATTTATATCTATAGATAAACACATATGTATACGCAATAACTGTAATATAATGAGGTTTATTGTTATTAATCTTTATAATACGTAGATATGACTTAACTTGCGATTTTAATTGACAGACAATGATAGTCGTATATTCTTAGGCGGGCGTATGTAAAATTAAATGGTTGAATGGCGGATCACTAGCCAATATACTGTAAGTTATTCCAGCCAGTTAGCAGGTACAGAGATACGAAATACGTCGTTGATTATGTAAGATAAATTGTTGAAGATAGGAGATGATTTCTGACGGAGATGGAAGTGATGAGTACGTGAAGCTCTAATCCTGTCGTTGAAGTAATAATAGGAGAGGTGGCGATGATGGTCCTCACGTGTTACAGGATAGAGCCATCCCTTTTCTGTGTTGTGGTAATGGCACGTCGCCAGGAGCTGTGTTCGGAATTGGCGTACAGGTTTTGGTCATGTTGATGGAGTAGACACATCTATTAACATGCGTGTAGTCCGCGGACTGCGTAACTTGATGGGTCTCTCGGTGTGCTTGGCGTCTGGCCTCTCACTTCCTCAATTTCGCATTGGCGGAGTAGTTGACAGGGAAGTCATGAAATATTTATGAGTGATCGAATTGAAAGAGGATGAAAGATTCAGCCGAGATAATAATATAATATACTTGACAGTTGTTCGTAAAATTTACTACTAACTTGATTTACTAGTTGTTTAAATAAATAAAACATGCAAATACTATTGGCGCTACTTTGAGCGAAGCAACTTCAAGGCCACTAATTTACTCACAGTGCAAGATTACTTAATGTGAATTATGTGAGATGTTTGAATTTGCTCATTCAGAAACGACCAACTGACCCAAAATACGTCTGGGCAACGCTGGATTGAGTAGGTTCTTTTATACGCAAATATCTGGCTCTTCTTACGTGTCGCATGTGGCTGATGGCACTCTGTGTAACCGACGGCTCGAGGGGCGTATGTTGGAAGAAAGTTCTGCAAAAATTCTTAGGAAGTTTAGAACTACGACCAATAGGAAAACATCTTTGGTCCGTTGGAAATTTTCAGCGTCAATATTGCATAATTTTTCTGTCGAAATATTACGGAACATATAAGCTGTCCAACCAATCAGAGCTCGTTAGGAAATATAAAATCAACGGTCTAGGAAAAACAGTTACCTCATTTAAGTTTTACGGTAGTGATTCATAGAAGGCCGAAATATTGAACAAAATCATCTGTGTGTGAAATTAGCGGTTTTCGTGCCGCGCAGTTCCACTGGAACGTAATAGTTCTTTTTGGTATGTATGGTTTGCGTGACACACGCGTATGTATGTATGAGTGGCGATCTTGTTCTGTAGTGAAGCTGTTTCCGTATTATAATCCCTTTCCACTACATTGGTGTTAAACATCTACTTTTTCTCTTGTTAATTAAATTTCTTATTTAGCGAATTTATATATTATATCCGAATTGAATTAAATTTGAGTAATCATTTTATATTGTATTAGATGATTACTTGTTACATTAATTATTTGAATTAATTTACACAGGTTTTGTTGTCCGACAACAGTACAACCGAAGAAACAAGCAAACTCTTAAAATATATCCAATGTTCATTACGTACTACGATGTTATATACGGATTTTGCAGTTCCTCGGTTGAATTTTTTTTTGTTCATTGTCTTTTGAGAGAAGCGTTTTTGAGCTTTGCTTAAAGTATGCGGAATCCATCGGGTTTATACCTAATTGTTCATGCAAAATCGAATGTTGAGCAGTTTTAGATATGCGTAAGGATGTATCTCACGGTATGTTACATTCCGATCCTCTTTCTTTCGAAAACGTTCGATCCATCTGTCCCCGTGCCCACAGGATCGATGTGGTACTACAACCGATTTTGGTCCAACCAATCTTACTTCATTCTCTTTACGCCTTATTGCAATCATAGGTCCGCGAAATTTGTAAATCTATACCGGTGACCACATAATTGTTTAATGGTTTACCTTAGAGAGTTTTATTGGATGTTTTTGAAAATGGATAGGATGTTTTTGAAAATATTAATTAGATAACATTGATTACATTAGTGTTTGATCTTATAAAAAAAAAGGGTGAAATACTTTTTAGATTTGATATAATAAATAAAGTATTATAAAAAAACAGGTAGAACCATTTAAGTTTTTTACATTATTTTCTTTCATAGTGAAACAAAATTATCGAAATTTCATATGGTCGATTTGGCTGGCTCTGAGCGATCCAAGAAAACAGGAGCTACAGGCCAGACCTTTAAAGAAGGTATTAACATCAACCAGGGGCTTCTCGCACTTGGAAACGTCATATCAGCTTTAGCTTCGGACAAAAGCACCCACGTAGCCTACAGGAGTAACCCGTTAACTAGATTACTTAAAGGTAAAATCGATTTTAAACATTTTACAAATATGTTCTTACTTCGTTATTTGTGTTTTATTCTTATCTAAATACGAAACACAAGTAATAAAAATGGCAACGAAAATATAGTTTAACAATCCCTTTTTTGAATTAAAACAGGTGAATTGCTGGTATAATGATCCCATTTTTGGTATTATTTTTGGCATGTTTCTCTTTTCACGTTCAATTCACTGCATCTGTACCCAGTAATTTTTTACTTTTTTCTCGATTTTGTAATAGCAATTGATTCGTTTGATATCAGCAATTTGATTATATTTCGTTATAAGGTCAACTTGGTTAACTGGGACTACGAGGTACCTGGGCACCCATTTAAATTCTCGGCGAGGAACCTATATCCAATTGGTTTCATCTTCTTACTTAGTTGGCATTCAAGTCATTCGCACATAACATGTGATATTTTTGCATAGCGCTTATATCTTGTGACTATATTTTTGCTATTTTAATAAATTGATTAAGAATACCTTTCATCAACATTTTGTAAAAATAATTACAAAATGTACTTACTGTAGACTTAACCAAGGAGGCCATGGTTAAGTCTACACTAAGTACATTTTTGTAATTATTTTTACCAAAAATGTAGAAATTGGTAAAAAAACATTATTACATACTAAAGTTTGAGGTTAGTTTTTTGCTGGTTGGTAAACAACCAGTGGTGTCCAGTGCCCCAAACATTATTAGTGTTTGGGAAACGGGCGCTTTTTTCTGGAAAAGTGGGCCATAGTGCACAGTATTCTAGTTCGATTTGTATTTCATGTGTTTTTTTATTTTCATATAAGTAATAGTTGGAAATTATAAAAGGAAAACTATTAAAGGCCCTGAGGGCAATCGCTACACAAAAGTATAGTTGCAGGCTGCTTTAGATGATGTGGCAAATCGAAACCAAACCGTTTACGGTACTGCTGGTTACACAATATTCCAAAAACAACGCTTAGATACTACATTGACGGATCACGGGGAAGGGGAATTGTATCGTGTGCAGGAAAGGGGGAGGCGGATGTTACGCATAAGTGTTGGAGACGGAACAAAAACTGGCTTCAATTCTTGGTACTATGCAAAAATGGGGCTATGGTCTGTCAAAAGTAGAAGTTCTTGAAGTCGTGCAGATTTATGTAAAGGCTAATAAAAGCAAAACAAGGTTCAAAGGTGATCGACCTGGCGACGAGTGGTTTATAAATTTTTGTGTGAGAAACCACCTTTCAATTAAAAAACCACAATGTGTCGAAATTTCCAGAAAGAAATAAGAGAATCCATGGGCAATATATGGTTTTTTTTTTATCTCTTGTGAAGGACTATAGCCGACTTACATTTAGGAGGCAAGGCTGCTCAAATCTTTAACTGTGACGAAACGTCATTCTCTTCAGATCCATCGAAGACAATTGTGGGTTTCGTTGGTACAAAATGCACCAGAACAATCTCAACATGTGGGAAAGAAAATAACTACCATGTTCAGCTTCGGTTAATAAACTACCATTATTAACAATTTTTAAAGGCAAAAATATTATGGAATCATGGATGCCAATTAATCAAAAAGCGACTGATAAAACAGCATATGCAGCTTCTGAAAAAGGATGGATGGTGTCATCAATTTTTGTGAGATGGTTTAAGAAATGTTTCTTACCAAATGCTTCAAAGGAGCACCCTATGTTGTTAATACTTGATAGCCACGCTACACACATATTCCGCCAGTTAATTGAAATAGCAATCCAGAATCGAGTATTTAGTTTGAAACTTCCTCCACATTCCACGCACATCTTACAATCATTAGATCTAGGTGTTTTCAAAAGCATGAAAACTCCGATGGGACCAAGCTTTGTGTCAATGGCAACGATGTAATTCGCGTAAAAAAATTGCAAAAAGTTTATTTGTACAACCTTAAAGAATATAATGCTATACCAAATATTAATATTATTAATGCGTTTAAAGCTACTGGTATTTAT
>WYDF02007492.1:0-13822 GCA_009867245.2 Adranes taylori
ATATATCTACAATTTCAATTATTTCTCCGTCGATCTTGACTTGTGACTTACCTTGAAGTTTTTATTCGAGATTACCATTGCCTTTATTTTACCACTCTTTAAGGAGAGTTTATTTAATTTTATCCAATCTGAAGCTATTTAATTCCTCATTTAAAATTTTTACTAGATCTGTTAACTCCCCCACCCCTAGCTTGAGCATATAATAATGTATCTTTTTACTATCTTTGGGAGATCGTTTATACGTAGGATAAATAGCAGGAGGCCTAATTTGCTTCCCCGCGGCACACCATAATTAATGCTACGTTTTTCTGATTGAACAAATTATGGTTTTCTACTAATCAATCAGCCAATTTATTAATCATATTTGCGTTAAAATGAATGTCTTAATTTACTAATTAAGCTGTGAATATTTTCAAAAGGTCTCTTTAAATTAACAAATAATGCTACTCTGTGGAAGGCTTTTGTCTTAAACCTGATTGTATAGTACTTAAAGTATTGTTTTCATTTACATAAATGTCTTTCGATTGAGATTTCGGTGTTACTTGGTTCATCTGGAATTTTCATATTTTCATTTTTTGAGGGTCCTCCAACAATTTACTATAGTTGAAGTCGTGGGACGTATCCTACCCTTTTTTCTTATTATTTGTATAATTTTAAGAAGCTCTTCTTCATTTGGCATATCCGGATTTTATATTTCAGTCACCAGTTTACACTTACTTCCTTAATATATTCGATATAATCATTTTGTAATATATCGATATTTTCACAATTAATCTATCCTATATTGTTATAGATGTCCTCAATCCTATTTATAAAGTATTGTAATTAAAAATAAGGGGTTTATATCAGAATATTTCTTTTCAGAAACTCATGGACGCCGTTCGAAAAGCCAAACATCGGATTAAGCAGTATCCTATAGTATTGGGTAAATGTCGACAAGAAGCTAGTGTTTACGCAAAATGTGTTATAGAATCAAATAACATCAATTTGAATGACTGTGCTAACGAATTTAAATTATTTAAAGACTGTTTACAACGGCACGCGGCTAATTTAAAAATTAAACTTTAAAATTGCGGTTATTTACAGCAATTAAATTATCAAACAATAATGCGCCACTTTAAAGTAATTACATTTAAATTGCATTTAATTATCGGTCTACTAATAAGATTTATTTTCATATTTTACGGTATTTACCATGATCAAAACTCACATCTGAAATACACGGATGTTGATTATAAAGTGTTCACAGACGCTTCAAGGCATATACTTCAAAATGAGTCACCTTATGAACGCCATACTTACAGGTATTCACCGTTAATAGCCCTTATTCTTACGCCCAACATTTTTCTGAGCGAGCATTTCGGTAAAATCTTATTTTGTATTATTGATATTTTGGTAGCAATACTTCTTAAAGTTATAATAAGTTATAACATTGCGATCTACTACAGACAAAATACGGATGTCATAAATTTAAATGATAAATGCAATTTAAGTATCATGTTTTGGTTGTACAACCCTATAAGTATTACTATATCAACACGAGGTAATTGTGATACTTTAGCTGGATTCCTTGTCTTATTAACACTATATCTTTTAGAATGCAAGAAAAAGTATTTTTTAGCAGGTTTAATTCATGGAATTGCGATACACCTGCGGCTATATCCCTTGATATATAGTTTAGCTATGTACATGTCGTTGAGTACTTATTCTTATTATTCGTGTAAAAAATTTCGAAATAATCATGAACGAGCTAAAGTGATTGATAAATCTTATCTAAATCAATTGAACAACGATACTAATGTAGTATCGCAGAAAATCCCCGACTGTGACATAAAACAATTGACTAATCATGACAGCGTATCAGAACCAGATGGCGCTAATGTATTACACCCAAATATTCTAAAGCAAGATAGTGTGAATATATTATCTCAAGTTGGCACAAATTATAGTTTGGAAAAATTGAATAGTGATAACAATAGACCCATCCAAAATTCAGCTATCTATCATCATTTTGATAATCCTAATAATGTGAAAGATTTGGGAAATAACATAGGTGAAACTATAGACTCTAAGCATGGCCTTGAGCGAAAAAGTATATTCAAAAAGAAATATGTATTGTATTTATTACCAAATGTTGATCAGATACTATTAATCGCAGGTTGTTTATGTAGTTTAACAATTCTAACTGTAGTATTTGTCCAAAAATATGGATATATATTTCTCTATGAAACTTACATCTATCACTTGATCAGAAAAGACACGAGACATAATTTCTCATTATATTTTTATATGCAATATCTTACAGCAGGTATAAAAATGATTGGTTTATGGGAAAAAATATTAATCATTTTGCCACAAATTATATTAAATTTGATTTTTTCCATTCGCTACGGATTAAATAAATACTCCTTAAATTTCGCGATATTAACACAAACTATAACTGTTGTAAGTTATAATAGTGTGCTAACATCGCAGTATTTCGTCTGGGTTTTAGTAATTTTGCCTCTATGCTTGTGGCAATTACAAATTACAATCAAATTAGCGAGTTTTTTGATTGGCATATGGCTGTGTGCACAATTGGCTTGGCTCCTACCAGCCTATCTGCTGGAGTTCCGCGGACAAAATACATTATTTTACATATGGTTGCAGAGTTTGTCGTTTTTCTGTGCGAATATCGCTATTTTAGGCAGGCTGGTTATGCATTTCAGGCCACCGATATTAAAGAATAAAAGTAGTTAGGATTGTTTTTATAAATCTTGGTAGTCATTTAGTAGGTTGATTATAATTTTTCTATAGTTAAATAAATAATAAATAAGCATTGTGTAATATAAATTTGTAAGAATTACGATACATTAAATTTATTGTATATGAAAACTATATCAATGTTTCACAATTCAGTAAATTCTGAGTAACATGTCACCATACATTTTTACGTTGGCATCAAGTTTTTAGAGCTCTCGAGAGGTTCTGTTCTATCTTTAAAATTTAATTTATTTGTTTCTAAGAATTTGCCAAAAGGTCTAATCGGGCTTACGTCGTTTCACAATTTTTTTACGTAGATACTTGAAAGTAGTCTATTTTAATATTTACATTCAGTTTATCACACAAGTGAGAACACCTTGCTTTGTATGTGGTTTGTATGTAGGTACTCTCAAATATTTTGAACTAAAATACTAACTTTGTTTATATAATGGAGCCCTTAAAAAAAGATAAAAAAAAAAGAAGCGCAGCTTTCGAATAGTTATTTATAATCAATTCAACATATAATCTTACTAAATAAAATTTATTCATAAAATAATGTCTAATAAAAATGTAGAAATGTACTTAACTATTAATGTATAAATATTCCATATTTACATGGGTTTTTTCTAATTGAATACTTTATTATTAAATTGTTAAGTTTAGTAGAAATAATCTAGAAGATTCTGCAAGTCTTTCTGAGACGTCTTTTTGCAACAATTATGGTCTCCAATCGGCAAGCAATGCGTAAACGTACAGATGGACTAACATTTTAAAGATAATACGAAACAGATTAGAAAATGGCAGTTTGTTCGTTTAAACCATTTAGTTTAATTCATTCATTTTTATTTAAAAAATGAAGGTGGGTTTTATTAGAACCATCCATATTTGGCAAAGTAAAACAATTAATTCGTTTAATGTTAGGTGCATAGAAATTCAGTAGGCTAATTTATTATGGGGTTAAAATGCACATTTTCAGTACATTTATGTAAATTTAGTTGTTTTGGAAAAGAAATAATTAGATGCCATAAATTAAGAGTTAGCGTAATGATTATTTTGTATAAAATCATACGTTTATATTGCCTTGTTATTTTGCAAAGTCAATATATGATATCGTAAAGCGTATAATTGAATCGCTGATTGTAGAAACGACAGGAGTAAATTTTTTCAAAATCACATGCTGTTTTCACTTTCAAGAGGTATTTCCACAATGAGTGCAGAAATGACATGTCTGGTTATTAGAATCATTATAGTCAAACGTGGGAAACTTAAATGAGTGTAGACACCACATGTTGCTTCTACACTGAGTACGGCTGATAGCACTGAATGGTTACAATAGTGAACATAATCATAAAAAAATGTATCCAGTTAATATTTTTCTTCTTGACTGTTTTTAGATTAAATTTTATTAAAATACTCATATTAATTCTTAGTTGTTTGTGTAATATTAGCTTATATTTTATCTAGTCTTCTTAAAAACACGATGTCAAGTGGAAGTGAAATTAATGAACTAGAATGTAAAGAAAAAAAACCTTAATTATCTGGAAGAAATATAATTAGAACTTCAAAAGGGACTGGAATCAGAATTTCAAAAATGACTGATCAGAACTTCAAAAGGACCAGTTAGAGAAATATAGAAATAGATGAAAGAATAAGTGGCAAAAATTATAAGTTACATTTTTAATCAGGTTAATTTAGCTACTCAGAACGTCAAAAAATGAATGTTATTTCTTTTCTTGATTGTTTCAGTTGCCGAATGGATTGTTTTTAAAATTTTATTGACTCAGATATGACTGCAATAATTGATAAATTTCATAAATTGGCCAACACTAGACATGTAACTTTTAAATATTATTCACTAAAAAGATCTTCTAAAATAAATGTCTGCAAGAAAGCGTTTATTGCTTTGCACAGAGCATCTGAGACAAAAATGCAGCGGCATTGTGATTTACTAGAATGTCAGGTGCATGAATCTTAAATCAAATATCATTTCCTGGGACATTTGTCAACAAATTCATAAACAAATTGAGAGCTTCCCAACAAAAATGACTATGACTAAAAATGACTTATGGCATCAAAAAATTCCGTTACTTAGATGGTCGACTGAAAGTTCACTAGATGCACAAAATGTTAAAAAAATTCCAGTACCTAAATGTAAAATATGAGTTTTATTTAAAATAATTTAACGAAAATTTCTCTCAGAGATTCGGCAGGCTAAATGTATAAAATGTGAAGAACTGACAATTAGATCAAAGAGCAGTGCTCTTGCAGATAACGTTAAACGGGCGGCACTAGGTGAACTGATGGTTCATAATAGAGCGAATAAATTTTACTCGAAACTTAAAGAGGTGACTGCTTTTTGCAAGAAATGCGAAGATGTATTTGAAATAACTTTTGATTTTATGCTGAATTTACCTTTGACCCATGTACCTGTGCAAGATGTTTTTTACTTAAGGCAATTATAGGTGTAGTCACGCATTCAGGATCTAAAAACTGATACGTCAAAAATTTACTTGGACTACGAAGGTGAAGCAAAAGGAGGGGCGAATGAAGTTTGTTCGATGTTAATGAAATATATTTCCGAATGTATTTCACCTAGTGCGAAAACACTGCATCTTCTTTTTTGATGGCTGCCCCGGACAAAATAGAAATACTATGATTCGATTTTGTCTCGCTCTAACCGACTCAGATAAAAGTGTGCCAAAATTGTACACTATTTCCTACTTCGCGGCCACTCATTTTTGCCAAATGACAGATTTTGGAACAATAAAGAAATAAGATCGAGTGCACATCCTTCAATAGTACAAAAATATTGTAGCAACCGGAAACGACAAATTTACGGTTGATATCTTGCTCGTTAACGAAGTGTAGATTATAAACATTTCTGAACAAAATATTATTAAAAAAAATGTCTTTCTATCGAGTCGCATGGTAAGAGAGTATAGCGAGAGAGGAAATATAAGTTTTCACCTTCACAATATAGAAAAATGGCTCAGAGATTAAAAATAAAAAGACAAAGAATTGGCTCTTTGTGAAGCAGAAACTCTCACAAAATCCCAGACTTCAAAAACTTGTATATTTTACTAGACTTGTAGATTTCAACAAGATTATTTCAACTATAGATTATCATAATGATGCTCTTATTAAATACTTAAAAGATTATTTAACAGTCAAATAAGGGAAGATAATATTTACGTCAACTTACAATTAGATAGGGATTTGTTACAATATGTGAACAGTGCTTGCTAAAACTTTATAACAGAAATAAATACGAATCCGCGAAATTACAATTATTGCTCCACAATGTTGTAGCCATAATTCCCTGACTTAAACAATTTGAACAAAGCACAATAGATGAAAATAAGTTTTGCTTATTGTACATTATTACGTCTCGGCGTAGAACGTTTACTGGATGCTGTGTTCAATATAAGACAAGACGCATTTTTTATATTGGACGCAACAAAATTTTTGACTATTGCATTAATCCCTTGATTAGTTTTTTGTTGTTGCATACATCCAATGTTATTTAAATGGCCACTAACGGATGTATAAGATTTCAAAGTTGAATGATTCGTAGAATGCTTGTGGATTTCGTTTTCCCTGCGATTTAAATTACTCGTTGACGATGAAAGTGGAGATTTCTGTCCGTTCATGTAAAGATGTTGGAATCGTGGCGATGATCTCGTACTCGGACGATGGTGTACATTAAAAGTTTCATGTTGGTGGAGACGGCGTTGATGTGGTGCTTGAGCTAATCGTTTCGGCGGTGATGGATTATGATAATCTATTTGATTATATAAAAAATGAAAATACAAAATTAATGTTCGTTTAATTGAACTATAAATTAGTTATATTATAGATTTAGATAAATAACGATAATGTATTTATTTCCATAAGATCAATCAATGTACATTCAAATTAAAAAATATGTATGGTAAATTAAAAATTGGTAACTTGCCAGAAAGAAAAAGTACTACATAATCGAAACTTAAATTTTATAAATACATCAGACATAAATACGTCTTCAATTTATAAATACATCATTTTATTATATTGTTAACTGGTTTAACGAATTTTATATTAATACTACTGATCGATTAAATGTCTTATCTACATAATTATAGAATTATCATACTACAGACGCCTTCCCTTATTCCATGCATTTAAAACTCACTAGTACCACTAAAATTACCCAATAGTTCATCGGTAGGATTAGATCAGATGCTTTAATTCAAAAAAATTTTAAGTCAAGGACGTATTATACATCAAAGATTTAATGCATTGAATTAGGATAGTTTACAAAACATTTCAAAGAAACTCCTGCTTTTCTAATATTTAAATCTGGAGATATACATAATATGGCCAATTTCCCTATGAATCTTGCCAGAATTTTTGAAGAAAGCAATTAATCTCTGCTGCAAAGTTAAGATAATCAATATGGTATCATAATTGTCGCAGTTCTAATTGTTTGCAATTCTGTTGTATACTAATCTTGATAATTCTCGTAATACAAACTTTATCTTCTATATATTAAATTCAATGTTCGTAACACATATTGGTACCTATATGGAAGATATAGGAATAATGGAAATGTTAGATTCAGACATTTTGATTGGAAAGCATGTTTTAAAGGTCTCGAGACCAAAAAAGGTTCTTAAAACATGGCTGTATGTGTATGTATGTGTTTGACTTGCATTTGTTATGGCGTCTTGTATGTGCAAACATAATTACTGGTTCGTTCAGAAATTCTGGCCTCGTGATCAGGACGTCACAATTTTTCTTACGAAATTGTCATTTTCGCATTACAAAGATTTTATACATGCATAGGACTTCGAAATCGTTAAAAATATATGTGTGTTGTCATAATTGAATTTCTCCTGAACCACTAGACCGATTAGAATAAAGTATGGATGAAATTTGTATATTCTTAGCAGATAGAGAAAAAAATATATCTAGAAACAGAATGAGGGAAATCCGCTAGTTTTACCTAAGAGGCTTACACGTTGCATACGTGTTGTAAAGCACCTCGCATTATGCATCTAATGGAATTAGTCGCATTCCTCTATCTTTAATAGCACATACAATGTTTAAAATTGTGTTGTACCGGTTAAAATTTTTTTTTTTGTATAGAATGCTTAAAACTTAAGATTTTATATTTTTGGATCCGGCAAAGGTCTTTGATACAGCAGACCACAAAAATCTTTGTGAAAAATTATATAATATGGGAATCAGAGGCCTACTGTACCAGTTAATACAACTTGGTTGTAGACGTGAACGTAGTTAAAATTGAACCTCTAAAAGTTACTGGTGTTCCTCAAGCAAGTTACTTATGGTCTGAAGCGAGTATTAGTGAAGAACTTCGGTGGGATATGTCGCAGAGCGCTCTGGTGGGAAGGGATGAGTGGTGTGTAATGTCAGAATAAGCGCACGCACAAGTAGTCGCCTTCGAGTAGCTGGAGAGTTTGGACAGGATTTTTCGTTCAAGTCGTTTCGGTCACCCCGTGCAAGCTAAAATGCAGCGTTTGGTAAAACAACGTATATCGATCAAGTTTTGCATTAAACTTGGTAAGACCGCAGCGAAAACTATTAAAATGATTAATAAGGCTTTTGGCAATGATTGCCTTTCGAATCTACAAGTCTACCGGTGGCACATAGCCTTTGTTGAAGGCCGTGAAGAGGTGAGCGATGAACCCCGCGCTGGACGGCCATTAACGACCAGTACCAATGAAAACGTGACTCGTGTGATTCGACCATCGTTTAAGCGTTCGTTTAGTGGCAGAGACATTATATATACCAAAAAGTATCGTTCACTGGTGCCTAAAGTGTTAAAGGACGACCAAAAATCGCGCAGAGTTAAAACGTGCCAGGTGCTTTTGGACCTGGGTGAAGAAGACCTCCACTTTTCAGACCACAGGTACTCACAGGAGACTAGTCCTGGGTATTCGAGTACGACCACGAGACATCAAGGGGCTTGCCCACCACGAGCACGTACAGCAGGTTACATCCGTTGCCGGAAAATATTACGTGGAATTTCTTAAGAGCCTGAAACTCAGGGTTCAATGCGTCCGGCCCAACATCGCGAAGGATTGATGGCATATTGCAGTGTGACAGCATACGATTTTGCCCACTGATGAATAAACTCCAGTTTTTTTCGAACTGGTACTCGAAGCGTGAGAGCGATCTGTGCTAATCGGGTAATGGTCTATTTCTTTCTGCCGCTTTCTCTTTTTAGGAAACTTCATGACAGTGCGCCAGCGCACACATCCTTTCTTGTGACCAGCTACCTGACCAATTCAGGTGTACCGATGGTTCCCCAGCCTCCCTACAGTCCTGACGTGGCTCACCCCAGATTTCTTGTTGTTTCCGCGTTTGAAAACTCCCATGAAAGGTCAACTTTTCGGGACGGTCGACATCAAAGAGGCTTGCACCAAGGCTTTAAAGAACATTCCGGAAAAGTACTGCCGTGATGCCTTCGCTGCCTGGAAATCTCGCTGGCGGCGATGTATCGACGCAGGACAGTATTTTGAATGAATCATTTTAATGATTTATATCGATCGGATCAATAATTTTTTTTTTCACGAGTGATCGACATTACTTCCCGGGCAAACCCTGTATACTACTTGGGTACCATTGTTACTTGAACGACTGAGTATTGAATGTGGAATACATTGAAATAATGTGTAATCCGCCGTATAGTTTCTCCCTGTCATCTATTCCTTGGCCCACGAGAAAACAAGGACCTCAATTCGGTTCATTTCGCGCAGAAACGCCTTATGTACCTCCTTTCACACAGATGCACATAAAACTTTTAACCATTTACATGCAACAATAATATTTTACAAAACATATTAAATACAAGGAAAGGGATAATACGTATGTATCTAAGTTGTTCTGTCGAATATATGTACACATTCTGAAGAACAAGATAATCTGGGGGCATGTAATAAAATATTTATTGTCAATCCGGCCGTACTTCAAGAATTTCAATCCGGTCAGCCATGAACTAAGCTGGTTTAATTTATGACTTCTATTTATTTCCGGGTGTAAAGGATAAATTACAAAGTTTACGTATTACATCCACCAACGAAGCAGCTCTTGACGCATTTAAAAACTAACGTCAGAAGATTGAAACAATATTCTTACGATGAGTCTTCACTGATCCAAAATTTACTGTGCAATTTTACTTGGTTAAGCGGAAAGAGAACAACCCCCGTGCAAATTAAGAAAATGTTTTTGTATTGTACATGTTAGTTATGTGCATGAATCAAATATATTTCTTCGTTCCTGAATTCTTATCTATTCTTAATAATTTACCGAAATTAGCTGAATTATTAATTTTGTATTCAACGTGTTAAAACAGACTTAACAATACACAAAAAAGTAAAATACAAACAAAAATTAAACTAAAAGAACCTAATATTTGAAATTATAAGTCATATTTCGAAGAATCCCTTATAAAACTGATAAAATAAAACACAAGAAAAACCCAAAATGCGTTTGACATATTAGTTTTATTTAGTCAATTAAAAAAGTATATATAGAAAAAGTACATAGTACACTTTATTCAGCATATCATTTAAATATTTTTTTCAAATCAGGTTTTTCTAAACATAGTAATAGTGTCGAACGCATTATGGAACATTTCTTCAAAAAAAGCTGAAACGATTAAATTACCACCTTTCGAGAGGAAATGTTCATTACAATTCGTATAATTGTTCGCAACTGATGGACTTTTCGTGCGATTCTTATCAGTTAAAATTGTTTTGCCATTCGTAGTAGTTGGGGGTTTCTTTGTCGTAATATAGGTTGTATTCAAATTTGATGCAGAAATGGATTTTCCCGTGTGACGAAGTGGACGAGGATATGGGTGGTCATCGACTTCTCGATGAACGAATCTTGAATCTATTTCGAATAAGACAAAAATCATAAACAAATAATATTACTAAGTTTCATTATATGCTCTACGTCTACTATAAAGATGGAAGCATTAGTTGGTAATATAGACAATAATCATTATGAATAAGCAAACAATTGAATCATACATAACATAAAAAAAAGATATTACTTGGAAAGAGCTTTTTAGACGATCAATTTTCATGGGCGTTCAGTTTCATTTCAGTCATCAGTTAAACTGACGTGTAAAAAGCAAGATATGCCTGAAGTTATTACATCAGCCATCAATGATCGAAATGCTTAACAAAACGGTCAGTTCTGTTCTCAGTTTATACAAGTTTAGAGTTCGTTTCAAGTCATAGTTGTTTGTTCTGCAGTGGATCTCTACCCTAAATTTTCGTTCACCCTGTAAATATCGTTTTTGTAGCAAATACTCTTCGTTCATTCTTCTAACTATGTACATATATAATTTTGGAAATATTTTTACATGCTTAAGTGGTTTTTGTTAGTGGGAGAAAACAGAAAGCGGCAGAAAGAAATAGACCATTACCCGATTAGCATAGATAGCTCTCACGCTTCGAGTAACAGTTTTACCAGTTCGAAAAAAACTGGAGTTTATTCATCAGTGCGCAAAATCCTATGCTATCACACTGCAATATGCCATCACACTCATCAATAAAATAGTGAATATATTTTGCAAACGGGTAAATTTATAGGCCTCGCGCTAAATTCGACTAGAATAAATTGGTGATAGTTCGAGAACTGGTGTGATTATCAGGAAAACAAACGGGCATAAGAGTAGACCCTCTTTCTATTCCCGCACCCACCTCCTTAGTCCATTATAGAAGGCTGTGAAAGAAGACAAGACCCGTCTGGGTGAAGATAACTGAGGTAACGTTCATTTGTTTTAATTCTAGTCGCGGTTTATTGTTAATAAATTCGTCTTGCTATTGTCGCGTATTTTGCCAAGTGTGTGGTAAATCCAGTCAAAGATTAGCTGATCTGAATCCGCCTCCTACACTAGTGTTAACAAAAAGTGGCGAGTGGGAATAAAATAAATGTAAAAGAATTTATTTTTAAATATATAGAGGTATATTGAAGCTTCCCGTCTTTGTAGTAAAAAAAACTTGATGTATCCCAATCTGGAAGCAGTTAATAAGCTTTAATAGAAAAATATAAACAGTATAACATACAAACAACGAAAGAAAAAAAAACAGTTACCACCAGCAAAATAAATAATTTGCGTTCTGCATTTACTAAGGAATTTAGAAAAAGGAGATTTAGAGTTCAAAATAACTTGACGTACGATAGTTATCTTCGTTTAAGATTCCAGTTTCTACACCAAATACGTCTCTTCTTTCCAGGCTTTTTTTTACAGATAACGCTATAATAATTAATGCTTTTTCATCTATGTTTACTCTGGGGCGATACTAAAGCCAGACTGAGAACTGAACTTATAAACATGGCCATGTTTTACGTGAACTGACATAAATAAAACGCACATGCAACTGATTGTTAAAAAGCTTTTAAGGAATAAATATTGTCATTTAATGCATATCCGCACACAATAATTAAGGGATATATTCCATTTCGATATTATGATTTGCAATTACGAGCCCCTTCCCACTTCAATTGGCCCACCTATTAAGATATTTGTATTTTTAAATGGTATCAAAAAATAATAAAGACTGCATGCTTTTTGAGGTCTCATATTAATTAATAGAGTCTGTTTAATAATACGCAATAAGAAGTAAACAACTCTAAACAAGAAGTTTTTAATATAAAAATCCATTTTTATTTTCTTATAAAGCAAGCCTGTAATCGCAGATGGCATTGGAAAAATAACACCAAGCCAATTGCTAATAACTGTCAGAATACATTTTAATCGTTTTAAAGAATTGAAGTTTCTTGTGTTATTTAAAATTAACAGAGGAAAGAGTATTAGTGAAGAAATTCGTTCAATTATTATTAGATTGTCTAATTGTGGACAATCAAACTCAGAAATTGGAAATTTATTACCGTTATCGCGATAGAGTGTACGGAATATAGTTGGTAAATATAAAAGTACCGGTTCAATTGCCAAAAGGCCCAAAACGTTAAAAAAACAAAACAACGAATGTAGATAAGAGCTTTAAGGAGAATTATCGATAGAAATAGGCGTGCCAATTATCTTGAATTAAGTGTTTTATGGAGTATTCTATCGATAGACGAATTTCAAGATTCACATGTCACCGGTAGGCTTACAAATTAGGATTTGGCACTTATAAAGTAAGATTTTTATTAAAATATTTTTCAAAAAACTTCTCTTAATATTGACAATTTGGTTTTAGGCCAAAGAAAAGCCACTTTTAAGCTAACGGCAAAAGAAAAATAAAGGATTGGACACTTCAGCAATGGCAATGGAGTGATGAGGCAAGTTTCGAGCATCCATTATGGTCGGGGGTATCATGTCCTCCAAGGGGACAGGAAATCTTTGAAGGAATTATCAATACGGATAAATATTTAGACATTTTGGAAGCATCCCTTTTACCGGTCATGGAAGAATATTTAACATCAGGTCCAAATTTTATACTTCAACAGGACGGCGCAGGATGTCACACTTCAAAAACATCTTTGAGGTGGATAGAAGATCACTGTATACCACTTCTTGAATGGATCTCTAGTAGTCCCGACTTATAGCCAATCGAAACTTTGTGGCACGAGATGAAAAAAGTGCTGCGAAAACATCCTGCTAGAACAATTCCTGTATTGAATTAAAGGCTTCAAGAAATATGGATAGTCCAGGATTCTGCCAAGGTTTAGTTAGTCCTATGCTTTAAAGAATTTCGGATGTTACAAAAAATAAGGGCGACGTCCTCAGTGGCAAACTTTATAATTGAGTTATTGTTAGTTTTACTGATTTGTTAGATATTTTCTATTTAGTTTCATTTTGTGTTAATTATTATTGTAAATGAGTTATTTCTTGTAATTAAGGAATGTTGTTCAATAAAAAAAAATTGAAGTTTATATAGAATTTGTATTATTTCTTTATAAAGAAGAATTTGTGAAAAAATCCTAGGGTGAGCCAACTGAAGTGGAAAGGGGCTTGTAATCCCTACGTTTGGTAATTTAAGTTTTAATAGGGTAACTATTTTGCTCCAAATTTATTATATTAAAGGGAACAGTCGACTATCATAGACTACAACTTCGA
>WYDF02007503.1:0-13821 GCA_009867245.2 Adranes taylori
TATGTCTCCTTTTTTGTGTATTAGTATGATGACTGCATTTTCCAAAGCTTTTGGGATTTGTTCTTGCTCTAGGCATTTAATGAATAGTGATAATTTGTGAACCTCTTTATATTAAATAAGTCATCACATGATTTAAAATATTTTCGAAACTATTTAGCAATAAATATGCTGAAACAAATACTTTGAAATAAATTGAATATTTGTTTCAAAATGATTGACTAGAAAGGTTAAACATTATAATAATGCCTTGGCAAAACTTAAATATTATAAGAACTTAAAACCAACAAAATATTACGAGATTTAAAAAAAAATGCTAGTACTTGCTGGGTGTTTGTAACAAAATTATCACTCTAGACTTATTACAATCTCGATTTTGATCATAGTAGGTAATCTTAATATCTAATCAATTTAATAAAACTTTAACAATTTTCATATTGTACTAATAATTTCGAAATTCTTTTTTTTCTGAATAGTTCGAACAAGTAAATCCAATAAATCATCCAAAGCTAAAAAGACTAAGAGTCACACGGGGAAAGCAAAATATCACGCGAGAATTCGTCCAGCTAGACCCCATCAGGTGGCTAAATCACAAAGGAAAATCAATAAACAAGCTGGTCAAAGAAAACACAACAAAAAGATACTACATGCAAAAGAGAAGGCAGCCCATAAGAAAAAGAAACACAATGCAATACGTCATAATTAATTATTTAGATAATTTAATATACTAATAATGAATAAAATGTAATTTTTTTTTATTAATAGAATTCTTAAAATCATATGTGTATCATTTGAAGTTGTCTATATTACATGAGATTTTAATAATAAACTTAAATCCTTATTAAATTTTTTTATTTATTTAATTTATTGTTAAAACTTGAAGAAGAAGAAGAAGAAGAACATTTCATTTATTGTCTGAATACCAACTATTTGGTGGCGACCCGTCATGACTAAAGAGATGAAGAACAATATATTTAATTATTAATATTTCTGTGATTGATGGCGCCCTAGCGTATTGAATGAGGGCGCCGCAGCCTATCTTGAATTTGTTTGCATAAAACACATTCTGAACATTTTTTCTATCATTATTTTATATTTGTTCGTATGAAAACAAATTCTGGTCTACGGTGATTAAATGGCTTTGATTATTGATTATTTTGCGTTACACATCGTTTTAAGCAGTATTGCCATCTTATCGGATATTGATGCTTGGATGATGCTTGGCACTGATGCTTATATCACCAGATATAATTGAAAGCTCATTGTACATTTATTATTGATATACAAAATTTAAGGTGGCACAGAATTCGTTCCTCTAATTAGAACGTTATTAATTTTGGTTTTGAATATATTGCTATTAACACGTTTAATAAGTCTAATTGCTACCCACTCCGACGCTACTGACCCATAAAGAAATATGTGTTTTTGAAAGGGTATTTTCTATAGAATGTATCTACTAAAACAAAGTAGCACAAAGTTATATAGAGACTTTGATTATTTGCGTAAAGCTTTAAGTAGTATTGCTACCCTGTCGGACGTCACTGATGCATAAATCACTATATGTAATTGAAAGATCATTGTATATCGATTATTTATGCATTAAATCTGAAGTGATACAGAATTCGTCTCTTTGCTACAAAAAATGATTTATTTAGAATGTATTATATTAACATCATTCTAATGGGTACTATTCTATGCCCCCTAATCGGACACCACTGACCGATAAAGTAGTGTGTGTACTTACGTAGGCTTTATAAATGTTATGTTTACATACAAGAAATATAAATTATAGGAAAAAATTCTATATGCAATATTTTGGTACAGAGATAAAGTTTCCAGATTTTATTTCTGATTTTTGCTAACTTCAAACTGGTTCAGAAAAATCGATTTTTGGTAATATGTTAAAATTTATGAATCTGAGAACTTCTTTTTATAGATGTAAGATTTAGTATGTTTATTTGATTCATGTTTTGTTATAATTTCTTTATCTAACTTCTTTTACTCTTATATCTTATTTTGTGCTAACTGGAGAATTCATAAACTAACTCAAACTATAAAATACCACACCATGTTTGAGGATAACTGATCTAATGTACAATAACGCTCTAAACCAAGAAAAGAAGTCGTGGATTATTTAAAGCATTGCATTGTCAGCATTTTTCTCTTTCGGAAAGAAATACGTCAATTATTTCCAAGCTGAAACATTACATTCTTTTCAAAGCGTTAATAATGAACTTTTCGCGAGTTTGTTATTTAAATAATGCACAGCATAAAAATTATTTGGGATGGAAAAAATTCTATATGAAAAAGATCTATATATTAACTTATTTATATATCACTTAAATCCCACATAATATACAAGGATTGGTCGATAATTATATTCAATATTTAACAGATGCCATCGCTTGCAGATTTTAATGTTATGTATAATTGAGGAGTAATTAAGGGCTTAACGTGAATCGGAGATAATATATAAATTAATTTGAAATGATAATGAAATTATTCTCTTTAAATATTTGAATGTTTTTTTTTCTGGAACATAATTAGTAGAACACCTAGCATATATGTCTAATAAATCAATTTCCATTTTTATATATTTTAAATACAAAAAAGATAAGTAAGTTTAATAAAAATTTCTTCTCGCACATAAAACGTTTTGCGAAACAAATTTTTATGGTAATACAAAAATAAAGATACGATTTTTGCATTCTTAAATTGCAAAATGTTAACAGATGATGTGTCAAATGGAAAACAAGATGTATTAAAGCCTCGTAACGCCCGAAATATATGAGAAAGAACAGTTGCCGAGAGGAACAAAGGAACAAAACAACAAAAGAATAAACAAAGAAGAAAAATGCCAAAGATGCGTTATTTAAAAAGGCTGATCCAGCATATTCATTTTTTATGTATTATCATAGAATTAAATCATAATTACGATTGAGAAATATACCTTTATTAAATAAATTCGTTTAATGAACTTTATGTAATATAAGTGCGGGCTCAAAAAGTACTACAAAAAAATTGAAAAGAGGTACTTTCTTCACTGAAAAGGTGTATACTTATTGAAGAAAACTGTATTTTTTGGAAATAAAACACTCTTCTGTATTTAGTCGAAAAAATGTTATGTAACCAGGGCTGCTTAATTAATGTTCATCTTACACGAGATGTTTTTTATGTTAATGTTTTTACTGTTCATAAGCAGTCGTATTAGAATTTATTAGTCAGAATCTGACAGCTGCATGATGTCGCATGTAGGAGGATTGGTTCCTCTGATTTTGAATGATGGCATAACAGTTTGGGGATTAAGTGTAGATATTCAGCAAGCATTTTTTATTTAGTAAATCTTTATTGGCATATAAAAAACTCAATTACACTACTAAATACACAATATGAAATATAATACAGTAAAGGACAAGTTCAATAAATTGATATAAATCAATACCTAAATGAATTTTAAGTATAAATTTCTTTCTCAATTAAATCTCATCTACTCTTTCTTTCCCTTCCTACTAACTTTACATCTATGTCTAATTCTTTACTCCTAACTAAGCCTTATCTTTCTGTTAACACAAAAACGCTACGTTATTTCTTCCACTCCTTATTATTCTACATTCTCATCCCATTATCTCCAAAATTTTCCCCCTTACTTTGTTCCCGCATCGCACTAATCCCCCAAACTTCCCCTACCTTTACAATTACCTTTCTTCCCCCTAAACTGTTCTAAAAAAAATTATTCTTTCCTTCTTTTTTCTTCATGCCCCTACACAACCTCCAATTCTTAACCATCAATTTTTGTTCCTCATTCCATTCGATTTCATTATACCCTTTCACCCAAAGCTCCCACGTTTCATCCTCCAAACCACACACTCTACATCTTCGTTACTCCGCATTGATCCAGTGTGAACGTGTATTACGGACTGGTTCATCCCAGTTTGAATTATGGCATAATAGTTTGGGGATTAAATATACATATTCAGCAAATATTAGTAGCCCCAAAAATAATCACAAGGAAAATGTTTAACTTAGAATTCAGAGAAACAGGCAACCCTGCGTTAAAGCAAAATAGGATTTTGACCGCTATTGGTATATATCTTCAGTATAGAAGCAAAACTTCAGCTTAATAATAACGGGCACGTCTGATACACTCGATTCTTGTCCATAAAACAAACAAAATTGCATCATGAAATGTACAGAAAATCAACATATTTTGCCGATATTAACACATCTAACAAGTTGCCTCTATATATCAAACAAGTTAACGCACAAAAATCTCAATTAGAGGGGAAAAATAAAATTTTAAATAAAACAGTTTTACAATAAAACAAAACTTTTTATTTAAACATAAAATCCTCCTTCAAGGCTTGGGTGGTGAACTTTTAATTTCAAAAAACCTCAGAGAAAGAAGTCCACGCGTATTAAATCTTATGATTTAGGCGGCCAATTCTGGACGGCACCAACCAAAATTACATGGCCACAAGAAATGGATTATAATGTCCGGATACCATTTTCCATTGACTGTTTGTGCATGTCCGGCAGCGTCTTCGAAAAAAAGGTCCTACGATGCCTCCAGCCGAAAATCCAGACTAAAATCTGCACGAAGGATGCATGTCCTTCTCACATAGCGCATGTGGATTTTCCTCACTCCAAATGCGGCAATTTTGTTTGCTTATGAAGCCATTAATATGAAAAGAGGCCTTAACACTGAAAATGATTTTGTTGAACAACTCACCGTCTACTTGCTGTTGTTCAGTGACCTAATTGACAAACTCTCTTCGCACTGCATGGTCTAATCTCTAGACTTGAGTTCTTGCGTCAACTGGATTTTGTAGGCATGAAGATGCAGGTCTCTTCAAAAATACGCTGCATAGTACTTTCGGAAACAATCATGACTTGAGCACGACGGCGAATGGATATTCCGTGATTCTCGCGAACAGCCGTGATGTTTTCTGCTGAACGATCGTGTCAATGGTCAGACACCAGTAATTGACCCATACCTTTTGAATCCTTTATGTAGCATCTAATAAAACTTTTGACTTGAAGTATATGAATTTCTTTAATCAACATTTCCAGATTACATGATAAATATATGAGTTTTTATTGATTTTTACAAAATATATTTCCCTAATAATACCATTAAAGATTTTCAAAATTAATTTTTTTTTATTTTGTTTACAGGTAGTTTCAACGAAATCTATAATTATTGAAATTCTTGTCGATAAGTGTATCCGTAAGTACATTTTGAAGTTCCCTGCTGATATTAAAAACAAAACTACTAAAATATAATCGACTATTTATTGCAGATTTAATTTTTTATTTAAAAATGATGATTAAATTAATATTGATTTTACGCTACTTGTGAACAAGTCATTCTGGCGGTTGCGATAAGCGCTCGCTGGGCATAAAATAGATATGGTCGTTTTTTGTTAATTATTACTTCGGATAGAGCGAGGTTCTCACGTCACATCCATTGAGCACAATTTCTAAATTGCGTCTAAGGATTCTGGATTGCGTGGACCTTTCATATGGAATACGCTGGTGAAAAGTAGCTTCTGACTGAGAGTGGTACTTTGTGCGGCGCGATGGGTGTGGCCTAAAGGAAACTTTGCTACAAAATTTTAGGTAGGTTCTAATTTTCCCCAATAAAAAAGTTTCTTTGTTCCGTTGAAATTTCTAAAGATCAACATTGCATTTCTTTTATGATGGATATCTAAGAAAATGTAAGTTGTGGTAGCTTCAAAACGTTGGTGGGCAGCTTTACATGATCAAAATCTTAAGCAAGCATTGCATCAAATCCCTTCTACTAAAATTCGTATAATTGTCATACAATAAAATCAGCCAGAAGCACTAAAGGGTGCAAAGTTTAACAACTTGTTGAAAATATAGTGGGTGAAATATACGTTGTCGTAAAACTTGAAATAATAAAAATAAAAAAATGTTGTACAAATATTGAAATGCGAAAATATCCAATACGTGTGAATAGCCATTCACATAATTTTAAGACGCAAATGCTACGGACAGCGGCGGCATGAGATCAAGCTTTGTGGAACGCACCGCCTACCCACGCGCGTCGGCGAAACATTTGATGACTCTTTCCTTTGCGAACTTGCGTGTGTGTAAATGGCTACAAATATTTCTTCCGTGTTGAATATTATTTCTTTCTCACCACTCGGAACCTTTGACGTTTTTCCCGCCGTATGAAATTTTTATTTTAAGCGTTTATTTTTATTTCATCTACTGATTACTCATTGTATTCAATATCTATTAGAGGATTGCTTATTGCAATCATTAATTAATTGATAATCCGATATCATTTTTCTTTATTTTTAGTCAATATTAGAATTATCAGATTTAGTAATTGTACTCAAATGGATATTTCCTTTTCCCTCAATAAATAATTTAATGCCAAAATTTGATTTCTGATTTATTCATAGACAACTTGTTATTTTGACATATTTATCTAAAAACCTTTTTAAAGTGTAATATTGTCAAGTTTATTTTTGTGACAAAATAGCAGGCAGAGTTGTTACTAGATGAATAAATTTCACTTTTACTGATTTAACCCACCCGACTATAAAAAGTGAATGAAAAATATAAGTGAATAATTCATTACAAATTAAATTTTAAAAAAATCATCTGATCCACTTATTTATTAAACATTCTTGACGTGTCTTGTCCTATTTATGAATATCCATGAAATTCATTACGAAAATATAAAATTAATTCTTTATAGCACTAAGTTACATCGGGTCAGCGTAGCTCAGAAAATAATAAAACACAACATCATTTCTATTTAATAATACTCATGAAAAGAATAATTCGCATACCATAAATTTTAACACCAATTCTCAAGTAAATGTAATTATTACCACGCAACATTAAATAGTTTATTAGTTAATAAGCTTTTTCTTAGAACAAAAATTAGTTCATAGTAAATAAAGTTAGAGACAAGAATAAATTCAGAATATTTGAAATTTTATGTGCTTGAGATTTTCAAACCAACCAATAAAAATTAGCATAATATTACTTACATTTGAGCGGCAGCCATTTCGACAAAATACTCTAAGAATTTATATTTGACGTAAAAAAATTAACATCAAGTGGCAGCTGCAATGCAAAAATATTGTTTTTACCTGGATAATTCTCATTTCGCAATCTGTCCACAAGCTATCTGCGTAGAACTGTTCTAGGATTTCTATATTTTTTCCACTCTAACTTCTGCCTTCTAAAAGCACCTCGTACTATGAATCAGCACGGCTCTGGCTTAGTCCGGCTAGCTTTGGCGTAAAAATCCCCTTCACCAGAGAGACGTCGCGATGTCTCACTGTCTTCCGCTGTTGCTATTTCTTTCTATTTCCTACCCGCTATCTACAAAGCGCAGGTGTTTGTATAATAATTGTTAGAAAGCGGAACGAAACGATAGTGACCCAATCACAGCTGGAATTGTCCGCTCTTACTGAGGCATCCATTATAATTGATTATTGTCCCTACACTATAGTCGAAGTATTTGAATTGAGTGGTGCTTTGCATAATTCAATTCTCGTTTCATTTGTAAATTTTGTGTCCATAATTTCTTCATTTTATTAATTATTTGTGTATTTATTGACGTGTCTTATCCAATTTATTGGTTCAAAGACAATTAAAGTATTCTTAACAGCTAGGTACATTATTTTTTCGAAAAATTTCATGTTTGATGATTAGGAAGTACTTTTAAGAATCAATTTAAAAATTAAGGCAGGTTGGACACATGTTTCTGGCATAGTGGTAACTGTCATCAGCACTCGTCTCATTATAGGCGGAAGATATCATTACACCGGATTATGAATTTGGCATCAGTACGCTATGCCTTGCTAGTAAACTAATTCTTAAAATCTTTGCCATAAATTGCTATTTGTATGTAAGTTTGCATATCTTAAACTCTGTCTATTGATTTATTATTTGTGTAATGCATTTGGTATCATGCATTTTATTGGTGGTATAATGCATGATACCAAATGCATTACACAAATAATAAATCAATAAACAGCGTTTAATATATGCAAACTTACATACAAATAGAAATATATGGGAAGGATTTTAAGAATTAGTTTACAACCGAGGCATATCGTATTGATAGAATGACGAACTCATAATGCGGTGTAGTGATATCTTGCGGCTATAATGAGAAGAGAGGGTGCTGACGACAGCTAATACGATGCCAGAAACACGTGTCCACCCTGCCTCAATTTTTAGATTGATTCTTAAAATTACTTCCTAACCATCAAACATGCAATTTTTCGAAATAATAATGCATAAGTAGCTATTAAAATTTGGTCTTACTCCTAGAAGTAAATACTACTCACATTCTTCATTAAATTAATCTTATTTTAATTAATGTTAGACTGATATATAAAATCCACAAGTAAATGCTGAGTGGTTTGATCAAATTTAGTTAAGAATTATTTATATTAAGTTACCTTCTGGCGCAATTTAACAATTTACTGTTCTACATATGATTTAATACCTTATATAAAATGTCTGCAAAATACTGAACTAAATGACTAAGTTAGTTTTAAACTTCTAGATATGTTTGCTATGGAAAACTTTCTAGCATCTAACTTTGATTTAATCCTAATATGTGCGGGGAAAATTTTATTAAAACCTGTACATCTAGTTAATGCCTAAGGAAAAACACAAGCTCTTTGGTATTATGTTTTACGTTTACTAACCTACATAACTCGTTGTTCTCCCCGTTCACGCAATGCCATCTGTTAGGGGTTATTCCAATATTACAATGGGAAAATTCAAACAGCAAGCGTTCGTCCGGGGGAGAAAAAGAGCAAATGCAAATATTTGTTTTAAAAATGGCGCCCCCGCACGCATCACACTTACATAGATACGAGCCACAGCCAGGTCGTTTGTTTAGCTAAAGCAAACATAAAATTTGATATAAATTTAATATAAAAATAATTGAATATGGCGCCTTATATTCACCTGCTTATATTTTACATAAAACACATGTACATATAACTCCTATTTACAGTGATACCAGGTTTTATTAGATGATTTTTATTTAAATTGTATTTGCACCTTTCTAATTTTGAAAAATCATATCATATTGTCACATTCTATTTGGTTTTCGTACTTCAAAATAAATAACTCCTCATCAAAATAATATTTTTAGTTAATTACTTCGTGCAAATAAATTAATAAACATGACGTTCAAGATTAATAAACTTAAAGTTTCTTCACTTACAGATTTTGTCGTTCCTACCATCACAAACGTATTTTATAACTACACACCGTTACCTTATTCATTAATTTCAATTTATTTTAACTAGATAGACTTGTGCTATAATTTTATTTAATTTATTTTATGTAACGAACTAATCGCGAAAGAATTAATTATTTGTTAGCAACTACTAGGCACTACTATTTTTCATACCAAACTACTCAAGATTATTTTATTAGTTAATTAATCAAGATTTTATTTAGAATTAATTATAATTTAATTTAGTTCGTTTTATTTTCAAAAAGCTGATTGACAGAGATTCATCCTACAACTTAAAATCTTATTACCGAATGTTTTTTCCAGTGTGCTTTTTATTGCTTTCTTAGTTCCCTCTAGTTAGCTCGTCTCGACACCTGTGTGCTTTCACCAAAACCATGCTACCTCGGCCGGTGACCGCGGATTTGGTAAATGCATTTGTTCAAGGTTTAATTAGAATCCAATACAGTTTAATTAACGATAAATGATCTGCCCGTAGACGACTGCTTTTTTTCCAACTAATTCACCTAGTAAACAAACTACTTACCTATGAAGCTTACAAAACTATCTACCATAGAACTAAATTAGAACGAGGACAAATTTCCTCGTTACAATATAGTAATAATAACGTTGCCACGTCTTAAGCGAATTAGGAGACGGATTTTTGAATCTTCCCGCTGATTCGTTTTGAGTGCCGCGGAACACTCGATTCCCCACTCCGCCCACACAATGTGTTCCGCTAACGACATGATCGGATGTGTTTCGCGCGAAATAGACGCATGACTACAAAATATTTTCTGCGCGTTATATCCACATATTTGATAAACTTCATAGACTTTACTATGTCATCTAAACGAAGTAGAACTGATTATTTAGCATCAAACAAGAGAAGAAAAACATTACCTTTGGAATCTAAACTTAAGATTACCAAACATTTCGAAGCAAAAATTTGCGAATTGGTAAAGACGTTTGATGTGCCGGAACCGACACTCAGAATAATTATAAAAGGTGAAGAAAAAATCAGTAAAAAGACACTAGAGGGAATCGGCAAATGAATAATGAAGCAAAGAGGAATGCCAAACGAGAGTGTAGAGCAAAGAGAAGAGAACTGCAAAAAGCAAAATTTCAGGGGAATAAGGAATCTCGCAATCGTAATGAGGTGAAAAATGTACCAAGGGCTGAAGGGCATAAAGAAGGGATTCGTACTATGGAAATCTTAGTGTAAGGCAAAGCGCAGGTGTGGGTTGCTGTTGGGGAGGAACTTGAGATTATGCGGAGGTGGGAGAGTACTTCTCGAAACTACTAAATGATGGACCTGTAGACGCACAGTTTGACCTGACAGACGACGGTATGAGAGATGGGGAGCCGACGCTCGGAGTAGTAAGGGTAGCTATAGGATGCCTAAACAATTACAAAGCATCCGCCGAGGATGCTTTATTTGCAGAGTTATTTAAATAGTCTACAAAACGGAGGAGAGGGCTTAGTAGAAGCAATGTTCCGGATACTGAAAAAAATCTGCAAACATGAAACTATGCATAGAGAGTGGAATACAGCCATAATTGTACCAATACATAAGAAAGGGGACAAGCTTCACTGTAGTAACTGAAGAGGCATATCATTACTCAACAGAGGATACAAAATACTTGTTGAAAAGTATTTGTTGAAAACTCACTGGGAGAGTACCGATATGGGTCCCGCTCGAAGTGTTTAATTACAAATCAAATGTTCTCATTGAGAATTATGTTGGAAAAGTGTTGCGACTTTAATATCCACTGCACTAATTATTATTTATTGATTTCCGCGCAGCTTATGACCAAATTTTAAGAGGGCAGTTATACAGTCTTAAGCAGCAGGAGTTTGCAATACCGACCATAATGATAAAGGTCATAATTTTAAATGTGCAGCAATGTGAGGGTTAAAACGGAACTAACTAACAGAGAGCTTTGGAGGAGGAAGAGGCCTCAAGCAGGGAGATCCACTTTCTACACTTCTGTTTAATTTAGCTCTAGAAGACGTCATGAAAAAAGTACCTAGTCTTCGCAAATGAAATAGATATAATGGCCATTAGATCAGAGTCACTAAAGGAGAACCTACAGGTATTTCAGAAGGACACGAGGGTCATAGACTTCGAAATAAGTTGAGAAAAGACTAAATACATGATTATTAGCCGCAATAGCATCAGGTGGAAGAATGTAACGGAGTTGGAAGGGTTTGAAAGGGTTGAGACGTTTAAATATCTAGAGGTATTGTAACGAGGTCACAGCTGCAATTAAAGCTAGAATGATAGCTGGAAACAAATGTTACTACAACTTCCTCAAGCTACTCAATTCCTCACTCATCTAAAAGGAGCTGAAAATCTATGTCTACAGAACGACCATAAAGCTAGTGGTCACATTTGGTTCGGAAACGAGAATGCACTAAGAGTTTGCAAACGGAGGACCATGCGGAAAATATTTGGAGCGATCAGAGATGGAGAATACGAACCAACGCCGAACTGGAAGCACTTTACCAGAGGGGACGACGCCCAAAAATGAAATGTTTAAAGCCAGTAACGGTTGGTTCAGCCGATTTAAAAGTCGGTGTAATTGGCATAGCATCGCAGAAAGTGGAGAGGTGACAATTGCTGATAAAGTGTCCCTCTATCCACATAGACTAAAGGCTATGATAGAAGAAGGCAGTTGCCAAAGTAGCCAAACCATATTCTACGTGGCTGATCTTGGCCTGTTCTGGAAGAGATGCCTAAAAACCTTTCCATGTTTTATAGCCGAATGCAGCAACGCGAATGCAGCTGATGATTATAAATTTAAAACCTGTCTTAGTTTATCGGCCAGAAAAACCAAGAGCTTTAAAAAATAGATATAAAGTTGACTTTTCCGTGATTTGGATGTCGAATCATAAAGCTTTTTGAGGACTGATTTGGTTATCACTTTATACCTGAAGTCGAATGTTATTGCAAATCTGAACAAATCCCATTTAAAGTGATGTTATTAATCGACAACGCACCAGGTTATCTTCCTGCTAGCTTGTTTCAACCGATGGACCTGAGAGTCATCAAAATATTTCAAGCTTATTACACGAGGAGATCGTTTGCGCAACTGCTTGAAGCTATGGGACACACAACGTGCTCGCTAATAAAGACTTCTGAAAACAATTCAATGTTTTAGATGCTGTAAGAATCATTGGAAAATCTAGGAATGAAATTTCAAAAAAATGACGTTTGGAAAAACTTATCCATTTTTTTTCACCACTGAAACCCAGACGGAATTAGCATCAGAGCCTGCTCAAATTGGTAATGTGATTGAAGAAGTTGCCGATCTTGCCAGATAATTAAATTTAGACGTGGATACTGGTGGTCTTTTAGAACTGCTGTATTCACAAAGTCAGGGGCTGACAGTTGATGAGCTTATCGAAACACGACATTCAAAAATCTGATTCTTCAGACCTAATTCAATCAGAAGATCAAATGACAATTGCAAACTTGCCAGAAGGCCTCAGTTCAATTGAAAATGGAGCTACAAAATTTGGGAAACATAGTCTCTAACGAGGAGCTCATTTCAGATTATATGAAACCTTTTACGTCAATATAACTTTTTTGAACATTTTAGAAGTTAATTTCATACACGATGTTTTACGATAGTAGTGATTGATTAATACTGAACAATAGCATGTAAGTCCTCTCCATCAAGCCAGTAAAGTGTAACTTTTTCGAACGACTTTATAAATTTGGAGCCGAATAGCAAGACTTCAATAAAGGTACTTTACTACTGTAACTCATAGAGC
This sequence comes from Adranes taylori, assembly GCA_009867245.2. Classification (NCBI taxonomy): domain Eukaryota; kingdom Metazoa; phylum Arthropoda; class Insecta; order Coleoptera; family Staphylinidae; genus Adranes; species Adranes taylori. The sequence goes on from WYDF02007503.1 coordinate 13,022, forward strand.
TATTATTTGTCTATCATTCTATAGGTGTCCCAAAAGTTCCGCACCATAGAGATTTAAAATATTCAGTGGAATAATTGGAAAAAAGAAATGTTAACTTATTTCACAACACCCATGGTCTGCTTTGAAAGACCTGGAAAACGAAGATGTGATGATTTTTAACACTTTTAGTTTTGTATGACAAGTCGCATCTAATGTATTTATATATAAACGTCTAGCTTTGTCCGTCTTTCCGTCTGGAACGCTTTTGATTTTATATATTACTAATAGGTAACAAAGCAGCAGAGATCGGGTTTAGTCCATGCATTATACTTATAATGAGAATTTAATGATGAGTTTACTATTTTTACAATAAAACATTCAGCTGTTCAAATATCTTAAAAGTTCAAATATGTTAGGTGCTCCATAATAAATTAACGGTAAATAATCTAGATCGGGTTTAGTACATGCATTATACTTATAATGAGAATTTAATGATGAGTTTACGTGCATGATTAGTGGCGTGCATTTAATTTTTTTTATTATGTTAGATTATATTATATAACTTAATTTTCTACTTGTGTGAACCAATAAAATCCAAAAAACCCATAAATTTCAAGATAGACGACAATAGTTTCTTATATTAATAAAAGAATTCAAGTATATAAATAAACGTCTAGCTTTGTCTGTCCGTCTGTCTGGATGCTTTTGATACTTATATATAAACGTCTAGTTTTGTCTGTCCGTCTGTCTGGAACGCTTTTGACCCAAGTTGAGCCAAGTTTCTTTGGATTACGAAAAACACCGGTAGGAGCCAAATAACC
>WYDF02007514.1:0-13821 GCA_009867245.2 Adranes taylori
GTTTCGCATATTTGGAATTAATCCATTATTATTTTCTCTTGACGCTTGATTGTTCATTTCCCCTTGGTAGAAAGAATTTGGATTCCCCCGAAAATGTACTAAACTTGCAAATTTCGTTATCATCAACCGGATGTGTAATTTGTGAGATAACAATTGTTTTCTGCGAAATGATTTTTAAACATTTCAACAATAACAGGAAGCGCATAACGCTTGATGGCGCATTTCCCGAATGCGTAGTTTGTGAGATAAGAACTGATAACATAAATATATCAACTTCTAAAATATATACTTCTAAAATATATACTTCTAAAATATATATCAAATCCAAACAACGTTCTCGCTTCCAAATGGTCTTCTATCTCTCTCTACTTACTTTACTTTAACTTCCATTCAAACCCCGGGTCTTGTCTACTACAGATTTTCACCAATCGTCTATCTGGGTAACCAACTGTCTCTAGTTTCGAACTCCTAGCATGCGAAGTTCTCCTCGACGTCGTCCAGTCATTTAAGTTTCGGGTGGCCCACGGATCTTCTTCCTACAGGTCTTGAGCTAAGAACCTTTTTTGGCACCCGCTGATTGTAGCCGAGCCAGCATAGTCTTCTTGTCTTGATGTCTGACATGATCGATGGAGCATTATAGAGGTTCTCCAGTTCTTTATTGGTTCTTATTCGCCACTCATTGTTCTCGTGTACAGCATGAAAAATCTTGCGAAGGAATCTCCTCTCCCAGGCGCACAGTTGGTTCTCATCTTTTTTCCTGACACTGGCTTGATAATGGTTTTATACACCAAAAGTTTAAATTTTTAGCGACAATGTAAGACTCAAGTAGCTTCTGGAAGCTAAAGAACCACCGGCCGCATCTCTTGTTTTGATTTCGTCGGGTACTTCGTTGTCGTGTGTTAGGATGCCTACTAAATATTTGAATGCATTAGCCCGTTGGTAACCATTAAATTTGTCAGTGTTACGCCATCTGAATGAGTTCCTAGTGTTTATCATATATTTTGTCTTCTCCTTGTTAACGTGTTTTCCCCATTTTCTTAGCTTCGTTCTCGACTGTTTGTACGTTATCGTTTAGGTGTCGGTTGGTGTGGCAAACATAACAATGTCGTCAGCGAAGGCGAGACTCTGGAATGTTCTATTTAATATTGTGCCTCCCGGGTTTATTTGTAATTTTCTCATGGCGGATTTCAAGGCGATGTTGAACAGGGTACCCGACAATCAGCCCCTTGTTTGAGACCATTGTAGATACCATATTGCTGGAAAAGATTCCTATGTACTTTGACTCTACTCTTCGTATGGAGCAACGTTATTCGTACGAGCTGTCTAAGTTTCAGTGGTATACCAAGTTCCTGTATCGCTTGGTACAGGTACTGGTGGAACACATTGTCGTAGGCGGCTTTAAAATCGACATACAGCTGATGGACCTTTACGTTGTATTCATAACACGTCTCCAAAATCTGCCTTGGAGTAAACATCTCATCTGTCGTCGACCTTCCAGGTATAAACCCACTTTAGTGTTCGTCGATAGAAGCTTCTGTGTAAGACTTTAATCTGGCGTTGAGTACTTTAACATAGATATTGTACACTACGTTGAGCAAAGATATCCCTCTATAGTTTCCGCAATGCGTATTGTCGCCTGTTTTATATAGTGGTAGATGAAATAACTGACATATTCCATTCCTTTGGCATTTCCTCTCTTGATGAACTGCTTTTAATAAGCATTTAGTAGCTCACTAAAGTAACCTCTCCACCTTTCCGGCACACCAACTAGATCCCCAATAAGATTACCCCCAGTGTCGCGACACATAGTTGTGTGTGGTTGCCATCCTATTTTCACTTCCGTAAGTCCTTTATAAAGTTTCCGCACATTCTTTGGTCTGGCAGTCACTTATGTATCTGCACAAGGTCTTGGCCGCTCTTATTTTGCTGTTGTAATCTAGTCTGGTTGCTTTTGGGTCTCTCTGCAACATTTTGCTCCTAGCCTCATTTCGTATATATCTCTCTCTAACGTATATGTAAATGTCACATCTAAGCTGCGCCATCAATATTCTCAGTTTTGATTCCGATCGGAAATCACGTACAGAATTATTGTAATATTGTTTCGTGTTTCTTTGTTGAGCTTCTATGATTCACTAATTTATAAATGAAGCTCATGCACCTACCTAAAACTCATGCACCTACCGAAACTGACCGGTTTTGATTTGCGAAGCAATTACGATTATATTGTCTCGAATCGAGGATTAACAGCAAAAATGTTATATTCAACATTTGAGTATAATGTTCAATACAACATGTTAGTTTAACTCTCCCAATAAATTCTCCATTGAATACAGCTTTAAAACTAGTATACCCTATAAGTCACCTACCCTATAAATTCGAGAAGCCATTAATTCGTCTACCCATGAATCCCCAAGTTTCCGTATTTTCCTACGCCGCGGACAGCTTTGCTATTCGGTTTTTTTTAGGATATTTTCTAATAGCTGCACACAAGATATCTCCCACCTGCACGTCATACTTCAGAACTTTTGATTTCGACTACCCATGACTCCGTCTTTGCTGTTCGCTTTGTAGCGGCTTTCTGCCGCTCTTAACTCATGTTTATGGTAAATTCTCCGTATTCGGCGCGACAGCTGTATGCGCCTACTCATGAATTTCCCAGGCTCCATATTTGCTTACCATGTTTGCCGTGACCTTCAGCCGCTATTGACTCACTTTTTGAATAATTTCTAAGAAATCTTAGAAATCGCTATAGAAGTCTGACGTGCTTCGCTCGCCCTAACCTTTATATGATTTGCAGTGTACCCTATAGATACGCTAACACATGAATTCGTTTAGCGATGAGTCCTCGGTTCCCATATTTGCCGACGGCGCGGACAATTGCGCTCTCCCGCACGCCAGACTCTCCTAGGTTCTTCAGTTTAGGAAAATCTGGCGTATTTAGCACGTCGAATTCTTCTGGTACTGAATATCCAAACTTAACCTAAATTAAAGTAATACAAATAACATAATCTAAGCTAATCCTAATGTACTGTACCCCAAATTCGAATACCCATTAATTTGCCTATCCATAAATGCCCCAAACACAATGTTTGCCTACAGGTTTAACTACGGTTGCAGTATTTTGACGACCCCTTATTATCTACTGTTTATTATTGCTACTCTTGAAGGTAGATGCTTAAAATGTGCCAATCGTGCTAAAGATATAAAAAATACCATTAGATCACTGTCTGTATAATGAATTTATGCAACGATTTGGGTATATACGGAGGCAAACAAGTTAGTGAATTACGCATTTGTTAATCAAGGTACAAATCCATGCAATCACCATAACAACATGCTGATAGTCAGAATACAAGATTTGATACAGGGTGTTAAAACTAAGCATCAACATTACGTACGGATACCACACTATTTTATATGATGAAATATAAATTGGTGTTTTAAATATTTCAGTTCGGTTCTGATATCAACTTGTAAATAGATCAGATTCGATCTCATTACCATTTTCAATTTGGCAGAGTGTTCTTCATACTTTTCGGTATTGGATTTTAGCTGTTGACTGCATATCATTCCCGAAACGTTTACAAGAAAACTCATTTGCGTATTTCTCTATATTATATAAGTAGTTGGAAAGTTTTAGACTCGCACAACGATTTCTAGTATGATATATATGATTTAAATATTTCGAAAATAAAACACATTACTTTTTGTGCATAATAATTCGAGCTGATTGCATAAATGTGTTTATGTAGCAGCAGTGGGCTGTATAATTTGCTGATCGTGGTTCGGATTGGTTAAGGATATTTTGCGAATCGTGAAGAGGGAGGTTAATTAATTTCTAGTTCATGCTAAATTAAACGCTGTACTGAATTTTAATAACGCGAGCTTACTATTAATTTAAACTAACAATAATTATAAAATAACAAAATTACACTATAAGAATATATGATTTAATTGAAGAATAAATTGTCTAATAAATTGAGAATTTCTTGTCGGCAGAGTCCGGGAAACCAGGGTGTTAGTCACTTGTAGACTGAACTGGAGCGCAGGTATCGCGATCGAAAATTACTATTTGTCATTAGTTATTCAATAAGAGCAAAGGAAAAACTGGTGCAATTGTAAACTTTCAATTGAGAAACTTCCAAACTTCTTACAGAGCGAAAAGCAAGTAATACGAAGAAGGATTCTTTAGTGACCACATTGATCGAAAAACATCGGATGTCGGTACCAGACCTAATTTGAGTTATTGGCTAAATACAAGCGGGCGGTTTATGGCCCATTCAAATATGTTTGCGGATACACTCAATTTTGCCTACTTTCTCACGCTAGAAAAAGCTTTTGTCACGTGCGAAGGGCATGAATAAACCGTTTTGTACGAATGGTTTTATTACTAGCAAATTGTACATTTGAAAATCGATAACGAAATATATTTCAATTACGCGTTATTTATTTAATCCCTAATTGCTTAAAACTTATTCAACTAGCTTAATTATTTTGTGCAATAATAACGATAACTAATGCAATTATAATTAAGTTCTTAAAAACAATTTAAGGAAAAGTGATTTACTCTAGAACGACAGAAATAGGCATTTTATCCTTGAAACCCAAATTGGTTTCAAAATCAGGCTACGTAGTAACAATCCAGTTGAAATATTAAAGAATTATTAATGCTGATTAGTATACAATCTTTTATTTAGAACAAATTATCGCAGAACTGGAATCAAACCCAAACGAATCAGCTTCCACCATCAGAACACAAGATCGTTTATTACCACAGGTATACGTCAAAGTGATAATTCCAAATAACTTGATTACTTACCCTAAAGTATCCACTACGTAGCCAACAACATAAATCTCCTTGAAGGAATGGTTTACAAAACACAAATAGTGAAGACAAGTTTAATAATTAATCGTGAGTGAAGCAATTGTATTTGAATTAAACTTTGAGGTTATGTTATATGAACGTTTAAGTTTATTTCAGAAAAATTCTTGTTATTTGTGGCGCCCTCTACCAGATATATTAAAACAAAAAACAAAATTCTCTTAATATTTATTATAGCAAAACTTATAGATGAGACTTATGACGAACTTTCATCACTTTGGAACAACCAAACAGCAGATTAACGTATACATACTCGTATGTTAGATGTCATAAAAATTAATTCATCATTCACAAAAGTTCGTTACATAAATATTATTTTAGATTAGCCCAGAGCATGGATACATTCTTGACTTACTTCTTTCTTCGAACAGTCCGTTCTGGTTTTTGGTGCGACTGTATTTCTATGTAAGAGTTCGCAATATTAGCGGATATTATCAATTCATGTGGTGTTCCATCACTAAATACGAAAACTAACATTGTAGTACATTGATTTGAAAAAATCCTCTCCAAAAGTTAAAAAAAAAATATTGCCAAATGTTTTCGTCTCAAACTTGTCTTATGAATAAAGCTTTAAAAGTAAAGTCGAATTAATTTTATTTAAACTTATTTTAACATTCTAGGTGTATTGGTACACCATCAATAAAACGTTGCTATACGTGCAACTGCAAAACAACATAAATTTATATTCGGACATGAGTCACGTTGCACATTTGGTATCACGCTGCATTAAATATGACTTTGCACTAGGAACGGTAATTGTCCCGCGTATAAGCAGATGTTAAAGTGGGGTAGTACAACAATGACTGGGTGGAATTATTTAAGAAACGCTATAAAGTAGGAACAACCACACACAAAACCAAGGTCAGAAGTTGAACAAACACTTGAATACCTAGACTTTAGTTCACTTTGTTTCACTATCTTTTGACATCCACTTCACGAAATTTCCAGTCATCATTAAATCTATAAGTTGGTATTGTAACTTCATACTGTTAAAATAGTTGTATAATTGTTAGTTTCTTAACTTAAACATTCAGCACTTTGAAAATCCGAAAGCTGTATAGTTCCAAATTATGCTGCTTTACTAGTTTCATCAAGAAATTATAAATGTTAAATGAAAACCATACATTTAGACGTTCGATATTATAAATCCTACAATGTGACATAAATTGGAACAAATCCGAGACATTATTAAAAAAAAAATTGTTGTCCGAGTTCCCATTATTAATTTTTCGATATATACAAGTATTATGGGCATTGCCATTGCGAGATTGATTATCATTTATATACAACCTGGGTAAAACTTTTGTTTACTTTAGTTCGCTGAGAGAAAACTTAATTTGATTTAAAATTGTACCCGTTTACGAGTTAAAAATAATTAGTTTTATTTAGCTATTTAATTGAATTATTGAATTGATTAATTCAATTTATTTGGTTAATTGAGGCAAATATGAAAAAATAAAAGATACCTTAAAAATATTATTTATAAAAAATATTAAAATAATTAATCCCTTTAAATAAAATATAAATCAACAAATACAAAAGAATGACACCGTGATATATGTTACTAAATCCTAGGGGAGCTTACAAAGATTAAAATCACCGTGATGGCGAAATAACTAAAAAAATACAGCTTTAACTTTATTAGAATAAATCAACAAATATATGTACACAATTAAAACTAATTAACGTGCTTAAATAAAAAGTCTAAATATTCACGTCTCTGCTAAAGGTAAAAAATGTATAAGTTTTAAGAACATTTTTACAATTTACAGATTCCTAAAATATCTGTTTCATTTGGCATCTACAAACAAATCTATCGTCAGTTTTATTAGACATGTAAAAAAAGTAAATAAATTCATTGAACTTGATAACGGTTTATTGCAATATTTGATATACAATTTGTTTCTAATTAAACGTCACCTAGACATCTTATAGTAATATTTTGATATGAAGCAAAAACTATTGTTTTAATTTTGCTAGCTGTGATAATTACTATGTGTATTAAAATAAACAAAATATTTTAAAATATACTAGGGATACTATAATTTAAATGTAACATGAAAAAATTGAGAAATAAAAATATCTCTAAACAATTATATTACTGATTTTTTTTGTGATATTGCCCTGTTCAATCTTGATTGAACAATTTATGTAAATGTTTTTTGTAATTATTTTGGATAGATATATGATAATTTGAGAATTTCTTATTTCAATTTAATAAACTTTTGTATCAAGGATGATTTCAGTAATATTGACTTAATGGATATTGTTTTAACATATGGAGAGTCTCAACAAAATACGGCTATAGTAGCTTGATTATATAGAAGAACGATTTCGTAATCGCATGCAACCAAATACCCGTGTTTTAGTAAATAGTATACAAAAACATGTAGGAACTTTAAATAAGTTTCGTGGATCAGGGGGAAGAGGACAAAGACCTCAAAATATTCTGGAAGCTGAGGAACTATTTTTTTGTAACTTTTTTCCTGTATTTCAGTCGTCTGACTATGGTACATAATCCTCTCCAATACTTCGCCTTTTTGTTTAGCCGTAGCAAGTTATCTATCTAGTTTTGCTCGATTGCGGACGTCTTGATTGGGGTACGTGTTTAACTTGTAAATCATTTCTTCTCTCCGTATCTACGATTGTTTCTCCAACTCTTTCGCTTTTAACTCATTTTTTAACTCGATGTGGCGGCAGTAGTAGGGTGCGTCCATAAACTTTCTGATTAGCTTGTCTTGTGCTGTGTAACTATCTCTTTATTTTATGATATGAGCTTGCCCGAAACTCTTGTTTATGGCACAGGCTGGGCTCCAGCATAGCGTTGAGAATGGTCATTCTGTTCCGCGTTGTTAATCCGTTGTTATAATTTAACACTAATCTCATTGTAATAACTCTCCTTAGGGCCATACCTGGTCTTCTCTTGATATGTGCCTTATAATTTAGGTGTCTGTAGAATAAACAGACGAGATACATAGCTTTTCTTTTGAATTTAATACTATTATTTCCAAATTTTATTGAATTAAATGCAGGCCTCCGTTTTCCGAAATAAACTACTTCAGTTTTGCTGCCATTTGTTCTTATTTTCCATTTTCGATAATACTCTGATATAGTTTGTAAGGCTAATTCCATCCTATTTGCAGCGACATACATGTCGGCGCCTTTAGCGTATACCGCTATGTCATGCCGTCTGCGTATTTGAATACGTCATGCACCCTTATTTTTTCTGCGCCATCCTACAAATTAGGAGTTATCGCCGATCTTTGAGATAGTCCGTCTTTAGCATTTTTCCATTTCGATAATTTGTCTTTGATCTTGACTCGAAATTTCCTTTCACTTAAATTCGATTGGAGAGTTACGACCATATCCTTTTCTAATCCTAGTGTATTCAGTTTGTAAACTAATCCTTCACGCCAGACTCTGTCATATGCCTTTTCAACATTGAGAAAGGATCATATGACTTTAGGAAGATTCTTTTTTCTCTCTGTACCTTCTCGAATAATACCATCCAGCACTGCAGGTTGTTGGACTGCGTCAGTTTTTGCTCTAAACCGAAACTTGTTTCTGGGGAATATGTTTTCTCTTTTTGTCCATGATTCTAGCTGTTCTTTGGTAATGAATTATCCTTGTCTTTCTTTGGTTTGGTCAACACGATTGCCTTTTTCCATTTATTCGAATAATGTATAATGACAACATCGCTTGTTAACAATAACAACCTTTGCTGGTAACAGTTGTATGGCTCTAAATGGGATTTGGTCCTCTCCCAATGCTTTTCGTGGATTTAGTTGTTCAATTACTCTTTGCATTTCCTCCGGCTTAAACCATATTTGCTTACAGGGATTATTGCTTTCGTCTTATAGTTTGCCTGTGCTACCTTCATTTCAGTACCCCTATCCGTCGGATCTTCATTGCTAAATTGGTTTACCAGATATGCTGCTATGGCCTCTGCTTTAGAATATAATAACTTCTCATTTCTTTGGATTGGTGTGTTAAGATATGTTTTCCTGCCTATTGTCTTTAAAAATTTCCAAAAAGTGCTTTTCTCTTGAATTACTTCATTAATTTGTTTCTGCCGATGCTCCTGTTTTTTTTTCTTTAATTAATTCTTTGACTTCTCTTTGCAATTTTCTATTATCTCTTTTTGCATTTTGATCTCTGCTGCTTGGCCATTCCTTTTGAGCCTCCAAGTATTTTTTCACTATTTCTTTTCCGTTCCAGTAAGGCTCCATATATTGACTGCTCTGGCACTGACATAGTGCAACTTGTATCTCTGTTGTTAAACTTTCCACAGTAAAATCAATATCCTCCGTTGTTTAAATGTCGTATTGTATTTGTATTGTTTTAATATTTGTCTTATACCTCTCCCAGTTTATTCTGTTTTCCTTCTTTTGTCCGGTGTTGTTCTGTTTTCCAATGAGCGTCCATATTCGCCTCTTATCGTCTCGACTACAGACTGGTGGTCGGAATCAAGAGCGTATATTACTCTTGCATTTAATTTCTAGCTTACCTGATGCGACAAATAGAAGTCTATAATCCCACCTCTTCGCTTTGTAGGATTATTTTTTTGGTCTTCTGGACTTGCCACTCTCGTTCGTCAATCTACATCCCCATGCACTACTTTTCGCGTTATGATCACCCCCGACTGTAGTTTTTCCACGTTTAAACACTTTAAGTAAATCCTCTTCTAATATTGTTTTATTCGGTGGCGTACACATTGACACTATCACTATTTCTGGGTCTTAGAAAATCCTCAAGTACCTCCGCGGGGTTCATTTTCAGCAGCAGTTTTTACTACATGGTTGTGTAGGAATTGTAGCTAATCGTTTAAAGGAACCAGTTTTTTTTAGATGGTGAAGCTTATTTTCATTTCCTGCGTAATGACATAGATAATTATCTTGGTGATCTTAGAATTTATTGAAAGATGTGGTTTTTACAAGATGGTGCACCGCCTAATAAGTCTGCAAATTTGAGAGGATATCGTAATAATATATTTCTTGATAGATGGATAGGTCGGTTCGAAATCTTGGCCTCCACGTTCACCCGATCACGTTCACCCGGCACAGTAAGAAACAGAGTGTTTGACGTTATTAATAGAATAAACAATTACGAGATTGAATTAAAGCATCGTTAGATATAACCGATATAATACTAGAGATATGTTTAGAGCTGTTTCATAAAATTGGCTATAAAGAGCACGTCTTTGCATTCGAGAAGGCAGTGGACATTTTGAACATATTTTATAATCTACTGATTGTCTTACTCGTTTCGTTTCTTATAATTTATTCCGCAGTTTAATAACAAAATTTATTAAATTAAGTTTGAAGTACAAAATTAATGTAATAAACTTTCTGGTTCATAATACATGTACCAATTGAAAAGCTTACAAAGCAATACAAAATGTATTAGGAATCTTCAAATCGCAACATGACTGCAAGCATCTAATATCTTTTAAGAAAAATGCTAAAAGGATGTATTGTTTCTGGATGAATGACTAATAAGTAGCAAACGATTTCTGACTAATTGATGTCTTTTTGTAAATAGCTTTGTCTTTTTGTTTATGGCTTAAGCAGTACTTTTTGCAGACCTTCACATCTCCGAAGCGGGTTTGCTTTTCAAAAATCAACTATTGAATCTTGTCAAGAAAAAGTTTTTCTTTGAGAAATCAATGTAATAACACTTGATTTATCACCTCACTGACTCACTCTCCTGGAGCTAAATCCATGTACGACCCTGGCCTCTCCCACTGCAGCCATCCATTCTTCCTTGCTTGCAACGCATCTCCTCCAGCGCTGGATCCCCAGCACCTGCGCATCCTCTCTGATGTCATCAATCCCCCAGCATCCATGTACGACCCTGGCCTCTCCCACTGCAGCCATCCATTCTTCCTTGCTTGCAACGCATCTCCTCCAGCTATGGATACCCAGCACCTGCACATCCTCTTTGATGTCATCAATCCACCTAACATTGGCCTGTTTGGCGTCTTTCTGCCCTCCGGTAGTTGTCTAATTTTGCGTTTTATTGAAAATCCTATATAATATTTCTTATAAAATTTCAATACCTAAGATTAGTCTAGCAACTATATGATTATTTTTTTTTTGTAATAAGAAGTCAACGGTTTTATCGATCTTATCTACAATAGGAGTTACTTATACTGCGCAGTGTTTACACATTACAGAGATCGAAATTAATAAGTAGATATTTCCAACATCAATTAATTTTCACTGACCAAGTGTACACAGATTTATGGAATAATCAATAAATCGTTATTTTATCAATTTCCGCGCCATGCGATAAACAAATCACATTTCTTTTGATATATCATCTATAATTACATTCTAACATAATTATAGTTTGTGACGTATAAACCGCTAACTATCGGTTAAATTCAATCAATGACTAAAAATCAAAGCCGCCATCTGGTTGGTTTTCAATCTATATAAGATTATATAATGTCTATGTAATTCTACTATTTATATACCACAACGTTTTAAAGACTAATTTTTACTTATTTTTTATTTGTTTTTATTCAAGATATTTGCTATTTTATTATAACACAGTTCATATAGCTCGATTTTCACCTCTTAAGGGGTCACGCATTAAAGAGCTTAAAGTAAAAGACCGCTTTCTTTGTAGACTACCTCCAGAGTATCTTCCGAATATCTCCTAGAAATATCATTAAACATAAGGTCAAGAAAGCGGCTTTTAGGCGACGCGTACGTCTTTACGCAGTATAAGAGATTATAAACACCTAAAATTAACCAGAAATAATTTTAGAAACTTCAGAATCTTTTTGCTCTTAGGACACCGCCTCCGTTGGCAAAACAATAGATGCGAAAATTTCTGTTGATGTAGATACTTTAAACAGAAATTTTGTCTTCGTCCGACTGACCTTTTCCCGTCTGTTTCTCCTTTCATTATCAGGCGGAGAATTTCATATCGCTGTCCTTGCACGATATATCCCAAATAATGAAAGAGATTTGTTTTCTTTCGTCATGTTCTCGAGAACCTCTTTATTGGTTTTAACTCCAGGGAATATTGACCATTCGTCAAATGTGTTGATACTTTGATGCTTAGTGGTTGTGTTATTTTTGTGATATATTTGATTACCAATCTAGGTATTTTACAAATGGCACCTATTTGATAATCTTGCCATGTAGGCCTAGGATATACTTCAGTTTTTAATAGACTACTACTTTAGTTTTGGATGTAGAGAACGACTCATTTGCTAAAATCTCGGATGGATTAAAGTTCTGGTAAGGAAATGACTATCACCAATGTGTGACAAATATAGTGAAGATTATTCATGATGTTGTCATAAACTTACGTTTGTGATTCCAAAGGTCTCAATGAACACTGCTTTAGAATAAATATTAAATCAGAGTGGAGACAAAACATATCCTTGTATCACGCCTCTTCTACTTGCTACCTATATAATCTAAACAAAATCAATTTATTGAACTAGAAACTCGCTTAATAATTGGAGACTACATAGTGAATAAATAAATATATGCTCCAATAACTCCATTTAATAAATATATCTTCAAACCATAACCATTAATTCCTTAACGAAACAATTATGCTTCCTCAAAACTAACTTTATACAGGAACCTGTATAAACGTTCAAAGCTAATACAAAATTATAATAAAAATCTTTGTCTCTATGAAACATACCAAAGTTTATATTTTAGAAAAATATTTAATAAATGGATTTTATCTTTTGATATTTTAATTAATTTTTATCTTTCATATAACATATAGGTACATAATACTTATAGGTATATGAAAGATATAGGATTCATGTTTTGAGAATTTTTCAATTTCACCTTAGTACGTCTCTGGTATTGAAATTGCTGCAATCCCTTAAGACGCAATTCAAAGGGGGAGTAATAAGGAACAATTTTTCATATAAAAAGTTTTTTCTAAAAAAAATTCTTCTTGCTCAAAAAAATAAAAGAAAGATCGACTTTTCGGTGTCTGTATGTATGTCTGTACGGATATTTTTTATAAATAGAATATGACGGACAGGGGAGCCATCTTTTTTTTCTTCAGAAATTTCATATTCAAACTAGGAGATTGAAATTTTGCACACATATAGTGTCTGTATTATGTGTCGAATAAAAGTCCCATCTTGCCAAATTGTATAGGAAGCGGTGTTGCCACGTTTGAAGCTTAACAAACTTTTTGAAATATCCCATGAACGATAAAAGATAGGACATTCGAGTAAATTTTACAGTATATGTTTCATAAAGGCCTTTCGATTTAGTTTGAAATATTTTTTACAGGGTGTTTTGTATTTTGCTAACTTTAGGGTTCATTTTCCCGAAAAGTTTGGCAAGAATTTGTTTTAAATTTCTTTTGTCGAAAGTTCCTTTAATACTTAAGCGAGTTTAAAAATCTCGCACGTTATAGCACCGGAGTAATTTGACCTTGGAAAAAAAGTGTAGTACCCTAAATATATCGATTCCTATGAATGATGGAAAAATGAAACTTGCGGAACCTATATAAGACCAGGGAGCCTTAATTTTGCCAGTGTGGGCTACTGCATTTGAGCAATAAAAATTTTTTCAAAAACTTTTTGAAACACACTGTATATTTTCTTTAATTTTGGTAGCCCTTCCGATTTGCTTTACACTGATACCATATATATTGGGTCTGACTCTTATAGTTCCAAATATATAGGCTCTAATAACTTTAAAAGTTCTTTATTTGTTATTACGGTAATAGATTAGAATCAATAAGAATACGTAAGGACACACACATTGCATATGATTGACAATTGTTTTTGGCCTAAATTTTCCTACGGTCATATGTCATATGTTTTTAAATGGAACAAAAAACGATTGGTTTTAATTCGTATTACATTATATATACCAGGGCAATACAATTTTTTTAGAGAGTTTGGTAAATGTCATACAATTTATTTGAAAAATTAAAATATT
>WYDF02007525.1:0-13821 GCA_009867245.2 Adranes taylori
ATTAAACTCCTGCTGGAGTTTATGTTATTAAAACTAGTCATAATGGACTAACCATTAACATATATCTGGTAATTTCTTAAAACTAGGGGTGAATGTTTTCTAGAGACAGTCCAGCGATATCTAATTTTTCTGGACTATGCATTTCACTCGTGCACTATGCTCTGCTTCTACACGTAACACACTACACAAGATCAGTTGGTTTGGTTCTCTTCAATCTTCGCACGTTTTAATCTCTGCTTTGATTGTAAATATGTGAAGATCACGATGGAGATCAGAATTTCGGATATACCATGGTGCATTAACAATATTGCATAAGACCTTATTCTGGAAGGTTTGAATAATTTTGATATTACTATCCTGGCACAACCCCAGAGTTGGATGCCATATAGCCAAACGGGTTTCAGAATTTGGTTATAGATTACCAATTTGTTAGATATTGGCAGCTTGGAGTTTCTAACAAGGAGCCAATAAAGTTGTCTGTATTTGAGTGAAAGCTCAGCTCTTTTCTTTTTGACGTGTACCTTCTATCGTAATTTAATATCCAGGGTCATCCCATGATATTTAGCACTTAGTTCATAAGGCACCATGGTACCATTTATTTCTAATGGAAACTGATTGGTCGCATGTTTGTTTGTAAAGCTGACATGAATTGATTTGAGTTCATTGCGCCTAATCTTCTATTTTGTAGTCCATGACTGAATTAGTAGCTGTTTGAAGTTTACCGGTAGAATCTTCATGATTTTGATCAATCGTTAGAAAAGCAGTGTCATCTGCAAAAGTAGCCACTGTTTTATCTATTAAGGTTGGTATATCACTGGTGAATAGGACAAAGAGAATAAAACCAAGTACACTGCCTTGCGACAGCCCTACTCTAATTTCTTTCAACTTGGAGTATTCATCCTCATGTTTAATTCTAAATAATCTATCTGATATGTAAGATGCTAATATCTGTATGCTACAGACAGTAGTTTGCCTTCAAGTGCATGTTCGATGATATTAGTAATACGATGTACTTGATCAATGGTAGAATGTTTTTGTCTAAAACCAAATGCAAGTCTGGGATTAAATTATTGTTCACTATTAAGATCTTAATTAAGTCTTTTAAGTAGTAGTTTTTCAAAGAGTTTTGAAACTATTGGTAGTAAAGATATGGATCTGTAAGACTTCACATCATTTGGTGGTTTACCAGGTTTTGTCAGCATAATTACTTTCGCGACTTTCCAGCAAGAAGGAACATGTTTTAATCGAAAGGCAGCATTAAATAGATATGTTAGTAGAACAATATCTTTCCTAGGCTTCACCAGTAATTAGATCAAATCCTGGTGCTTTTTTCGCGTTAAGATTTTTCTTAATCTCTTCAGCTACGTCTCCTGGAGTGACTGATGTTTTCTGATTTCCGATTATTAGATGATAGCAAGTCTACATCTTCATGCCATTCGGAATAAATATGTTTGCCAGATGCTCTGCAAACATATCTGCTTTTTGTTTGTTGTCTCTAGCCCGTGGACCCATATCATTTCTAATTACAACGAAAGGCAGTGAATTAAGAAAAGCGATCCAGGAATAGAATTGCACCTTTCACCAGATTTATTGGACTTTTTCATCTCAAGAAAAGTTTCTCCTAACTTCATCGATGTGAAAGAAAACTTTGATCTTGACTCTGATCATTCAGCTGTTATCTTAATACTGAGTGAAAAGATAATTAAAAGAACAGCACGTCCTGCTCTTATCAATAAAAATACCGATTGGGAAAGATTTCGCATTGATCTTCAAGAGAACATGAACTTGAACATTAATTTAAAAACTGTGACACAACTGGAAGAAGAAGCTGAAAATTTCACCAGACTTAGTCAAACAGTTGCCTATATTAATACCAAAGAAATTACTCGCCTAACCAAAGGAGTAAATTATCCTATAGAAATCAGAAATCTTGTTAAAGAAAAACGAAAAATTAGAAAAAGATGACAACAATCAAGGAATCCCTCTGATAAGACCATCCTAAACAACAAAACTCAGAAATTGAGAAGAGAAATCTCAAACCATAAAGAAGGGTCAATTAACACTTATCTGCAAGATCTAACAATAGATAAAGACACAAATTACTCTCTCTGGAAAGCAATCAGGAAGATTACAGCTATCCCCCTATTAGAAATTAGAAATGATATTTAATTAGAAATTATATGATTAGTTAAGAATATATATGTTCAATTAATTATCAATAATAAATCAATGAATAAATGTCAAATTAAATCAATGTCGCAACATTGGCCCCTTGAATAAATAATAGCGATTTTATTATTAGAGATAAGCAGTGTAAATAAAACAGTACATATGCATAATAACAATGCGGTATGATAATAATAATAACAAAACACTAAAAACATGGGGCAAACATGTTCAAATGGCCAACAATACAATCGGGAATATGGGGGTAAATACACGATATGAATATTTGAAAGGTTTACTAGGATGCGTAACACAGTGAGACGCGCTGCTATTACTGTTGCGGCGCACCAGTTAGAAGTATGCCCTCTAGTAGGGGTGGTGAAAAGTCATATTATAGACGCCTAACACAGTGAGGCGCACTGCTTGCTGTTACTATTGCCGAGTGACTACAACTAATCTTGCGACACATAAGCCAGAAGTATACCCTCTAGTTGTATAGGACGTAGGTAACTGGAGGGGTAGGAAGAGAAACAAAGCTATTCAATATACATGCAATTCAGTGAAATAATATATTGTACAGAAAATCGCTCACCAAATGTATAATTATCCCGGCGATTGTCGCTCTGCTTGTTGTTTCAGTTGACAAGATCACGAACTAAGTATTATGCTTTTTTTTGTTTTACGTAGGAAGTGGTGAACCTTCAAAAGGCGAAGGATGCCCGGTGCATCCAATAAGTGTGGGATTTTTACCCACTAAACTCCACTCCTTGTCGGGATTGTATATTGTTGGGAGATTGGTGAGTTTGTTTAAAGGAGGCTTTAGGATTTATCATCCTCTTCAGCCTGGAGCTATTATGCCAAAAATCTTGCCATTTATAGACGAGAACTTTCGCTCAACTTTTACTCCGCTGTACTGATCTACGTGTGGCCATCCACACGTCTTTTATTACGCGACACGGTCTAACTCATACAATCCTATACAAATCACCGTATCAACCCTACTCTGCGTGGCAACGTAACACACAATTATTCTCTTAGCGACTTTCCCTCGCTTTACAATAGAACGTAGCAGTCTATACTGTGGTAGTAGCAGCGATGCGGTATACCACAACGTACCAGTGAATGGTGCTAGCCAGCATATTGTATAGAGCAAACGCAATGCATATTAAACGTAGATGCATATTAAACGTATTGTGTAGCACACACTACACAACACAGCACGGCATAGCAAAGTGAGCGACAGCTTTTTCTCCCTGTTGCATGTCATATATGGTAAGCGTTGCGCGAGAATATGGTGCTTTCGTGAATACATGTTTTATTTGTAAATAACATGTTTTATAAGTTATTTACAAATAAAACATGTATTCAAGTTCATTTCTAATCCTGGGTTCCCAAATCTAATTTATTTAATCGATTTAATTTATTAATTAAGTAGAATTACGTATTTTCATTGATGCTTAGAACTGATTAGTAACGTGCTTCGTTGCAGGTCTTTGGGAGGGCCGAAATACGGATAGTATCGGTTTTCACAATTTTATATTGGAATTGTTGAAATAAAGAATTTATGGAGTAGGAATATTACTTTTTTGATTTCATAAACTATTGTTATCACTTCCTTCAAAAACTTCTGTGCCATCCATCTATTTCTTAAAAGATTTTATATTGTTCTTTACCCAAATACAAATTTCTGAAATCGTTGGTCGTCTTACACCTCCTGTTGCTGCAACATTGTAATTTATCTTTGAATGAGGAATGACAGCTAATTCTATATTCATTTCTTTTCAATGTTTTTTGATTGATTCTGTTCTCTGCATTCTGAATTTATTCCACACTAACATCGCATGTTTTTTAACCCAATAATGCCATATTTAAATACTCACTCAGCTGACTGAGAAATCACATTCAAATTCCCTAATAGCATAGGGGATTTAATTTTAGTTAAAAGCATAGTCACACATACAAGTCATATAAAATCAAGCAATAGTGACATCTATGACATTTAATGAAAATTATTGTAGTAACGTGAAGTTGGTTACGAATGTAAAGCCAGCTTTGAATTGATGGTTTACAACATTAAGATATTTTTGTCGACAAAGTTATTTTTGATTTATTCCCAAGTTTAGCTATTGCAAATAAACTTCATAAAACTAATTATTCAGTAGCAACTGGAAAATCTTGATTAGATGTTAAACTATTATTTTCCATCTTTAAATACAGAAAAACTATACTGGGTTAGAACTCTATTTCTAGCAAATAATTCTAATATCTTTAGGTTCCAAAGAACGACGAATCTATGTATCTATTTTCTGATAGTTTCAGTATTTTGATTTCCCTATTTTATTAAACGGCATAATACAAAATTATTTAAAACAAATTATCCGTAAATTTAAGATTAGCATTTAAATTATTGATTAACATGGTGACGTATAAATATAGTAATGCTTATCCTAACACAGTCATGTTTTATTTTTCCCTACTTTTCATCTCCGTTTTCCATTATTTCCATAATCCCCTTTTTATTCCCTAACGTCAACTCATAAACTAAACATTGGGCGGCTGTCAGACAACGAGTAGGATGCACGTAAACGACGTACACGACGGTGGCGCGGCGTTGCGTCCTTGTTATTGTGTTGATGGTTTTTGTTCGTATCTTGTGCATGCAATCCACAAAGAGTCGAACGACCTCGAAACTTTTTATCCTACTTTTCCATTATTCTTGTTATTCTTTTCTTTTTTTTTTGTTCGTTCATTTCATTTTATTTCTTTTGTTTCTTTCGCTTTAAAATAAATTGCTTTGTCGCAAATGTTCTGTGGGGTATGTTGCAAGACAAAAATGTATTTAGGAATATCGTATCATATATAATATGTGTGATATCTACGTTTCATTTAAAAAATATGTCTTAAGCATTTTTTTGTATTAGAAATAAGCGAAGAATTGAAATAAACTTGTACTCAGTATTCGAGTGACTTTCTCATAAACGAGTCATGAGTTCTTAAAATTTTTACTTACTGTTTCACGTTGGTTCATGTAGTAATATATACAGTAAACCAAGCCAATAAAATAAAGCCTTCGATAGGTTATCCTTAACAAGTCTTCATAAAATATGTACTGTAAAAATAGTACAGACTACGCAGGGAGTTTGTCGTTGGGTCCCTATTCATCAGTGAACCTTCTTTTTAAAAAATTTATTATTTATTTTACACATTAAAGATTTTGTTTTACTGACACTTACGTAATGATGATAATGATAATGAATACGTTTCATAATTTGCCAAGATTAAGCAATTTATTTAGTTACATTATTAATTAATTCAATTTCTTAATTTCATATGATTAATACATTTGCGATTGCCAAGTCTAAGCGAATCGTTTTACTTGTTCAATTCTTTCTTATTTATTACACAATACTTATTAAACTCATTATGCAAGATTAACAATAAAGGTTTATACTATAATTAATATTTATAACATTTAAATTAACTATATCGCAACATCATCTAAGTTTAAGATGACTGCTGCGTTTTATTGGACCAGATGAAGTTTGTGGTGACTTACTAAAAACTGATCCAAGAAGACCATTAATAAAACTGAAAAATCCGAAAGACAAAAATGCTCTGAATTTCTTCTTTGAGTAAAAGAATTTTCAGCAGGACTAGAAATTGAACAGAAGAAAAAACAGTGGTCTTGAGAAAATCCGAAAGAAGACCGAGTAGTCAGGGAAACAAAATTTCCTGCCACAGTCAACCATGAATGACTCCACATTTCATGGTTTGAAGGTTTTTCCACATTTTTTCCTACAAAGTTTGAAGGTTATTGCTGACGTTTACCTAGACGTTTTGAGAGAAGTAGTTGTCCCGTGGATGAAACAAATCACATATGGAAGACATTTATCTTTCAACAAGATCCCATAATGCCAGAAAGGTGCAAGAGTTTCTAAGTATCCTGAATTCTGGTCAAAGGAAATCTGGTCTCCTAGTTTACCAGGTGTTAATCCCTTAGTCTATTGTGCATGGAGCGTTTATGATAAACAACCACATCCCAATAAAGAGTCTATTAGAGCTTAAACTAAAAGTATTATAACGTTCATGAACAAGGAAAATTTCACTAGGCGTGCTCAAGATTCCGAAGTTGAGTCTATTATTGCAGCAAATTGAGACTTTTTCAACAGTTTAAGAAATAATGACTATGTTTAAATAATTACATATAAGAATAAATTTATTTCACTTTTGTGATTTATTGTTTTATTAAAAATTTGCCTTGCGCATTTATTGCGCACACGCTGTAGATCGCCGTAGTGAATGATTCTTAGACAGTTTTAAGTTGAGTTTATCAATGCAAATTAAAACTTGCCCAATAAGATTATTCATTTGATTTTGCCTCGTATAAATTACATCTAGTGTTTATTATATTCAACTTTGTAAACTGAAAGGTCAATAATAAATTAAATCATCTTAAATTATATCCGTTCATCTATCAATGTCAGGAATTTAGCAGAGTTATGTACTAAAAGAGCATCAATGATTTATAGACTAAATATTTCATTTAGGTTATAGCAGCAGTTCTTAGATTTTATGATGCATAAACCGCCAGAATTCTTTTTGAATCTTACAGACAGAGATATAGGAACTGCTTAATGTGTTTTTAAGCAATTCAAATCTTTACATAATGTTAAATTGCAATGTTAGAGTAGAAATATTGGAATAATATTACTACGTATTAGAACTTGTATCATATTTATTATAGAGGTTGTTATTTGCAGGTTAGGGCGTGCCCGAGCCACCCTACAAATTTTCAAGCCCGAGTTCGGCCTCCCGCCCTATAGACCCTAAGCGCTCTAAGGACCCTAAACTCCATAAACGTTCTAAAGGCCCTAGTACCTTTTTGTACCTCTTCATGATCTCTTCCAGGTTCCTAAATGCTCCCTCTCGGTGCAGGCTCAGTAGATTCCAGGTTCCTAAGATTACTTCTCATTTTCCTTTTCTGCACTTCATCGTCATCAGGTTTTCCGTCCGGCTATTTCTGTAGTGTTGCCTCGTAACTTCTTCTTGCTTTTTCGGTGCCCGGGTTGTTAGCCCTGCGCACAACTCCCAACCTGGAGGACTAGAAAGCCTTCTGTTAGGGTTACCATACCTTAGCTGACTATATCCCGTTTTGAGGCGCCAGATGTTCGCCCTCACCCATTCCCACAGGGGGGGGGGGTAGAATTTGCTGATTATGTAGACTGGAGTTTATCCCAACATTTGCCAGGCACACTTATTCGGCTCAGTGGCTCCGTATAGGTCTCATCAACCAGCCATTCATCCTCACCATTTGTCTGGGCTTGTCACCGGCACAGAGCTGAGCTGGATTGTTCCTCCCTGTGTCTGGTTTTGTCTTTTTACCAGTAAGCTTATTAAAGACAACAAAACATTCAAAGCGTTAGATGTGCGTGTCTATGCCAATATAATGTTGGCTTAATGAATTATTAAGCTATTTGAAATGTTTAACTGAGTGAAAATGTTCACTTGCTTGTTTTGCTAAAGCAAATACGCGTACAGTGTTTTCGGCCACGATTGTTACTGTATTGCTTGCAGTTGTAAGTTGATTATTCAATGTATTTATTGTATTGCCGCAATCTCTTATTTTATTATGTGTAATAGTCAGTTGATTGTTTGAGACATCATTTGCATTCTGACAATTCACTAGTTTCTCATTCGCTATCGCTAGTTGTTGGGTTAGTGCATTGTTTTCGTTCTGTACCAACGAATACCGACCAGTCTTTCGCAAAGATGGTAAAACGTCTTCAAATACCCATTTTGCGAATTCAACTGCTTCCTGCTTTTTCGATGTCATGATTAATGAGTAGAGACCTGGCTCGCATATGAAAACAATTTGATCTTGCCAATTTGATGGTAAACAAAGGGGGTCTGTCCCACAGACTCTCTTCAATTCGTTCCAAGTACGCTTCCACTCGGGCAATATGTTCAATATTATTGCTTGTCTCGTATTTGTATAATCCAAATATGTAGCGATATAAGCACCCTATACCAGCTTTGAACCAAAATTCTTCATCGCTATTTGCTTTCGGCTTGATAAATTACTACACTGGTTAAAAGGTACGCGATCTTTAGCGATTACTTAAGTTATCAGCTCTTTGATTTATATAATACGTAGTACATCTTTTGACTTTCAGTATATGAAATCTTGTAAAAGAGGTGACAGGAGGGATGACGGAACTATTATAAATTTTAATTTTGGCGTATGGCTTTTAATTTTTAATAATCCATATAACTTGCCGAATGTGTTTTAAGGCTGATACTGCTTCCCAGGACCCTATGATTTCTAATTACGTCACTGTTTTTCTCAACAATAAAAATTTATTCCATAATTTTCCTTTATAAATATTATTTTTGTCAAATTTTATATTATAATACCTTTACAAGATTTACATCAGTAAAATTTCAAAAAGTTTTCCAAGCGATATATATTTTAGATGTGTTCACATTGGTATAAGAAAGATGGAAGATAGCTTTAGAAATGATAACGTTGACAAACGAGTGGAAGTTCTTGAAGCGTGAAAAGCGGCAAGAGGCAATAAAATGTTTCAGGTCACGTCTGGAGAATTTTCTCTACGTCTACAGTTTGGGAAATGGGAAATGCTTTAGAAGGGTATAATTCCAGACAGATCAGACTATTTGGGTTACTTATAACAAACAGCGGTCGGATTTATTACGAAGTTCTTATTGGTTGTTTGTTAATAGAGAAAGTACATGAAAGAGAATGTCATTAATAAATTTAATTCTGAATACATTTATAACTGTCATAATAT
This sequence comes from Adranes taylori, assembly GCA_009867245.2. Classification (NCBI taxonomy): domain Eukaryota; kingdom Metazoa; phylum Arthropoda; class Insecta; order Coleoptera; family Staphylinidae; genus Adranes; species Adranes taylori. Next base: position 8,976 of record WYDF02007525.1, read on the forward strand.
TTTAATTTCTATATTAAACTTTTGAACGTAATTATTCTTTGAAGAGTATTTTCGCATGACTACGCATTTTCTGAAATATAATTATTGATATATTGTTTTTAGAAAAGTACTTCAAATTTATTACATTGTTCTACACCAGGGGTTCTTAAAGTTCTTAAACCCCTATCCCAATCCGTTATTTGAATAAAACCGAAACGTTAGGGGATGTAGGGTTAATGGCAAAATTGTTTAGCAGACTCCCGGTATGGCTAGTATTTATTATGCTGGCATTAGAAATGTTCTATCACGATACAATTTTATCTTAGATTCTTCCTGTCACATAACTAAAACATGCTGCTAATTTGTAATGAAACACAACAATTATGAGTCATCTTTGCAATCACTATTCAACTTCTGAATCATCTTACAATGATGCCCTTTTCGAAGACATTTAATCTCTCTAAAGCCACTTGTGGTTAAATTTGTGTGGGGTACTTCGTGTTAATTTGGTGCGAGTGGAGCTAATCACTTGTTTATTAAATTAAGTTCTAAAATAGTGATTCTAGACTTCTGTTTCTATTTAGAGCAGTTTAGTTCGTGAAAATACTACAAATGTTTTGTAGAGTCCTGAGGAAATAGAGACTGGGATTATTGAATGTAAGAAATAGCTCGTCTCTGCCGTCCTAGGGAAGTAATTAGTTGAGAACGTGACAGTTCGAAATTTTTGTACGATGAGAGCTTTAGTGAATTGTGAGTATATGACTTCCTCTTTAACCAAGGCATCAAATGCATGGCTATGCCAATTGATTTACCGGTGAAGGTAAGATGTGGTACCCGTTATATATAGATCTCTTCTCTTCTTTGTCTTCTCGTCGTGACTAACGTGTGGTGACTACGGTGGATATTGACGTCGTTTTCCAGGTCTGTCGATCGTTTGCTTGGCGCGCTGCTTTAGTGAAACTTCTTTCAGTTAGTTTCGAAATAATATCGGTCCAACGAGTTCGGATCGACCCCATTTCCTTCTCCCTTCCGGTCTTCTCTGAAAAATACATTTTTCCATCCTGTCATGTTGAGAGATGTGCTCGAAAATTTTTAAAATTTGTTCATATGTCATCTATGATAATGTTAGTACGGTTTTTCTGACCGCATTTAATAAGATGGAGACATTTGTTCTTCTATCCGTCCAGGGAACTTGTAGCATCCTGTGCCAGACCCACATTTCAAATGCAACTATCTCCTGTCGTTGGAACGGATTACCCAGGTCTCTGAAGCGTACAAAAAAAGAACCGGAAAAACTAGAGCGTTTAAGGATTGTCTTCGTTTTTCTAGTGATACATAATTCGATCTTTCCAGATTTTTGTTAGCTTTATCATGGCCGAGCTGGAAATTACAATTCGCTGGCTTATTTCGCAAGATCAGCACTTATGGAGCATGGAGCCCAAATACACAAATTTTTCGACGACTTCAAAATCAAAGGCAACCTACAACAATAGAGAAAATTTGTGTCGAAGAAACTCTTCGGTGTTGTTAGCTATCAGAAGAGTATCATCCTCAAATCGAAGGTTTGAAACTTGAAACAGTTTCCACCAATTTTCACTCCTCCGTTCCAGTAATGCAACATTTTTCAATTTTAACGACTGCCTGCGAATTCTCATACAGACTTCTGGCGAGACTTTTGATAAGATGGCATGGTACTCCAAATTCTGCTAAAGTCGTCCATAGCCTAGGCCAAGGAACGTTATGAAACGCTTTCTCGTAATCTATAAAGCACCGATACATCGGTACAGAGTATTCTTGGACGTTTTCTATAACCTGCCTCGAATTTAAAACATTTAAAATTTGTACTCGAATATCCCGTCCTTTCACAAATCCGGCTTCTTCTAGAGCTATTTGATGCAACAAGAAGGTAGCCTCGCTTGAAGAATGTACAACATAATGATGCTGGAATGTGATATCAGGGCTACCAGACGATAGCTTTGGCACACTGTTCCTGGCCCTTCCTTATGTAGGAGAAACAATGCTGAAGTTGACCATAAGCCTGTTGTAAATTTAACTCATTCGATTCCATTGAATTAAAGATTTCAAGGCCCATAATATTTAAAACTGTAAACTTTTCAAAGAGATATGACAAATCCGATCTTAAACCGGAGTCACCAAGGAAGAATCTAGAGGGTATCAGGCATGGAAAAAAATCGGAACAACTTAAAAATTATCAAATGTTCTTTGGAAAATTTATTGTCACAATTTGATTGAAGATTCGAACTCCTAACGGACAATATCCAAAGCAGGGAGGAGATTGAACAATAAGTAGAGCACGTAACAAAATCTATACAAGAAAAACTTAAGCACAGCACGACATCAGTTGACAGGGAGGATAGATGAGGTTTAAATAGAGAAGAAAAACAGATGATTGTAAGAAAAAACAAGTTAATGAAAAAATACGCCCAGTCAAGACACCCTTATGACAAGGCCAAACTTAAATAAAACACAACAAGAAGTGAAAGATATGTTACACAAGAAACAAAACGGAAATTGGAACAAATATGTTGTAGAAGTTTGCAAGAAAGACGGTGACAACAAATTTCGGCATTTATTAAAAACACTAAAAAAGTACACAGAGAAGAATGTTCCGTTGATTGCAAAAATGACCAGATGGTGTACGAGGAGAAAGACAAAACCGGACTTTGTTTAAACCACTTCGAAAACCAATTTACCAACAAGGATCCCACTGGGAATATAGTAGAACAGGCGGTAAACCAAGAGAAGTTTCGTCCTAAAACACACAATATTCCTAGAATACAAAGAAGTTCAAGAACAGGAAGTAAATAATATATTAAAACATCTAAATCCGCACAAGACACCAGAGGAAGATAGTATAGCAAATATGGCCCTAAAACTTCTGCCACCACAAATAACAAAAACGATCACTGAAATTATCAACAAAATTATTGTGTGCAGTTATTTTCCAAAATGCTGGAAAAATGCTGTTATCATCACTATTATAGAAGTAATAATAAAAGAACAGGATTCAAGAATACATAGAAACACACAACATCATTCCACCGCAACAACTAGGGTTCAGGATAAAGTATACAGCAAGCTGCACATTTTGGGGCTATAATTACACAGAACATTAAAAAACGATTTTCAGCAACAGCAGCGTTCTTAAGCATTGAAAAGACCTACGATCATGTGTGGAGAAACGGAATAGTCTTCAAAATGTCAGCTCTTTAATTCCCAATAGAATTGATTAAGATCACTCAAGATTTCCTAAATAACAAAACATTTCAGGTTAAAAGAGGAAACCAACTATCGATAAAAAGAACAGCTAGTTAGAGCCTACCTCAAGGTTGACCGCTATCCCTGGTTCTGTTTAATATTTATGTGCCAAATACTCCAAGAACTAAATATGCCTAAACTCCAAGAACTACAGTTTGTCGATGATACAATCATAGTTACGATAGAAATCTAAGAAATATTTCTGAGTTTTAAAAATCAACGCATCAAAAACTGAAACAGTCAGATTTGGTAAAACGAAACGCTTTGAAGAGACTATAACATTCAAAAATAAGAAAATCAAGCCCAAACGGGGCGCAACATATCTTGGTTGCGCGTTTAACCAGAAACAATACTAGAAATCTCACATCAAACGTAGAGCAGCAGTGGCCACAAAAAAATGCATCAAATAAGTTATATTCAATATTGAAGTTCGACTCCGGCATGACAATAAAACCAAGATCAAAATTACGAATTTTGTGTTAAGGTCACAATTACTGTACGGTTGTGAGCTATGGACCAAAAGTTCGGACAAGGCAATGGAAAGGGTATTAATAAACTATAACAAATTTCTAAGAAAACTACTAGATGCATCCTGGTATATAAGAAATAAAAGAAGGGCTCAAAGCAACATCGATACTCGAACTAGCCAAGGAAAGAAGAGACCAACTAATTAAAGTACTAGCTTCGCATTCAAATGCAGAATCCAAAAACTAATATAGATAATGTAAGCCTAAACAGACTGGACAAACACTAAATGGTCTAAAGCGAAACCCATCATGCCTGCCACATAGCAGGCTGAGCTGGCCCGGTACTCGAATATAATTGCACATAAGCAATTGAACTGGAAAAACAAAGGTTAACAAAAACAAACCCGGAGACACTATTTTTACGCTGATTATTTGAACTAATTGATATATTTTTTGAGGTTGTCCACCTGACTATTTAAAGTATTGACGGATATGGACAATAACAATGATAGTAATAATAACAATGTAGTAATTTTGGAGTTAGAGCATTTACCTAAACGTATTCGTATTATAAAAATAGAGATAAAACTCCAAACTCTACTCGACATTGATTCAAAGAATAATAACACTAGTAACGTCACCCGCTCGCCATCTCGTTTATGCGAGCGGGCGGCGGCGGTGGGTTGACGGCAGCATCTCGCCGTTTCCAAGGCAACGCCAGTCTTCTGTTCGTTCTCGACCTTTCTACAGATATGTTTCGCATCTCTCTCTCTCTCTCTCTCTCTCTCTCTCTGTTTGCTTGACTTGGTTAATTCATTGGATAGAATGTTTTCAGCTGGTCTGGCCTGTCTGCTAACAAAGTCTACTAGATAAATGACACATTGGTTACGTAAGCGTGCTTTTATTAAATACTTGTCGGATGTTTTTGTTGAAGGCAGAGAAAAGTTTTCACGGTTTTGTATCATTTGTTTTTTACTACTGTTATCGATTTTTTCGTTTATCTTGTAGTAATTAATGTAGGCAATACTACAAGGAGTCTTCACCGCTTCAAAGGGAGTGGGCCTCAGGATAAACTTCTCTAAAACCCAATTCATGACAAACCTGGTTCACGCCAAGAATAT
>WYDF02007547.1:0-13818 GCA_009867245.2 Adranes taylori
GAAAATTGAATTCCAAAACTACTTCGAAGGGATGAAGAAACGCTGGATCAAATTTATTATGTCGAATAGGATAAAGTCTACTTAACGAAAAGGTATGGTCTGTAAGTTACGAGGACGATATAGTATGTTTGACCGGAAGTGGGAAGAAATGATGGATATGATAGAAAGAGAGAGTGAAAAAGTACATGAATAGAAGAGGGTTAGAAATGATTGTAGAAGATACACAGTTTGGTGTGTAAGAATGGAGTACGTGAAAGTAAGAAAGATACTTTTGAAGTAAATGGATCCAAAATAGAAAGGGCAAACATGTATAAAAATTTAGGATACATGTTGGCGCAGAATGGAACATGCAAAGAGCATGTTATGATTGTAGCGAAAAAAGCTAGGGTGGCTATAAAAAGAATGAGGTGTATATGGGAAAGAAAGTTTGAAGAATCAGTGAAAATGAGTACAGATATTCTGGACGTTATTATCGACGTATTGTATATAGCCTCAGAGTCGATAAATGGAATAAAATAACTAACAAATTATCATCAGCCAATTAATTCATAAACCATGAAACAAATAAATAAATCGATAATTAAATAAATCAAGAACTGATAATAAATAAACATAATATAAACAACGAAAAGATTTGCGATGTTTTATCTCTAGAAGCTTCATTGCAAGAGCGTCGAATGAAGCAGAAAGACATTCGATTACTGAATTCTGTATATAGAGAGATGGAAACAGCCGCCACTAGCCTAGTGGCGTTCGTACTCTCCTGCAAATAGAGGGAGGACAGAGAGATAGAGTCAACTACATAAAGCCACGCAACGCACGCACGTACTATTGTGCACAAAGAGAGGGGTAAGAGAGAGAGAAGGGGGTGGGGGGGGGGAGATGAAAACATCTAGCACTCGCATTTCGATGGTCCTTTCTTTCGCTGTTTTACTCCAAAAGATATTAATGTCAAAAGGGGGCTAAGAGTGATTGATGATTTTCCTGCACGTGTGAACGCTGAACGATAAACAAAATTGTATACGTATTAGAAAAAAGGTATTTTTTGTTTTCTTTTATGCGTTCGAGGATTTCGCTTTTATGATATCCACTTTCATGTAAACAACTCTTAACGGGTTTGTTGAACTCTGCATTCATTGAGCCTATCTGGTTATAAGATTTTACGATATCCAATTTTTAACAACTTTTAATGAGTTTATTGAACCTTGCGTGACTTCGTCTGGTCAAGATTTCTATTCTATCGCATTTTCAGCAAACAACTCTTAATGAGTTCAATGAACTTTGTGGGCGTTACTTTCGTATAACCAGTTTTTTCTAATGTTTTGAAAGAATTGTACGCCGTTTTGAAGGCTTTCCACATAAAAGCGATAGCCGCCATTCCCTTGACTGGTCGGGGTTTATAGTAGGTGGGGGTTGCTGCAGCTCGTTTTTAGGTTGCACGTAAAATATGATTGGAGAATACCCCATCATCGAAATATAGAATCTTGGCAGGGATATTATGCGATATTGTTCTTTAATATTCATAACTTATGGAGGGGCTTATCTTACTATAAGAAAATTCTCATCCAGTCGACACAGCCAAACAACTAATTTGCATTCCACAACCAGCTTTCACTCACCTTTTCGAAAAATTATCCCGACTTGATAAGAAAAATGAATTGAGTCTTATTGCATGAGCATTTATGTAATAAAAATGTATATATAGTCCATCAGACATAAAGCTTTTATTTTAAAATTTTATAATAAACATAACCATATTTTGGCACCCAACGTGAGAGGCAGAAAACCCCGTAAATGGGCACTATTACAATATATGTGTTAGAAGTATAATGATGTAGGGGGTGAAGTATGGGCTGTATGTGAAAAAGAGGAGTTAGAAAGAGTGCAGAGGGTGCAAGTAGGATGTCTCAAGAGAATAATAGGAGTTGAGAGATCTACACCGTGTGAGACTGTACTGGAGGAATTTGATTGAATTGAAGGTATAAATGCTGGGTATCTGGATTTAAAGATATTGTGTAGGATCAAAGGGTTCACAGATGAGAGTAACAGATTGGTCAAGATAAGGGACAGGATTTATTGAGGTGAGAAATGGTATATGTATGCAGTGTTGAATGAGGTAAGACACGAAAAAGCATGTTTACCGTCAGGTACATTCTTCCGTCGGACAGAAATAAACCGATGACGTAAATTATACAAATTATTTGGAGCAAAGTGGTCGTCGCTAATTGGTGATGATTCACAAGTAGCACAGCGCGCTGTTCACTCTATAAGTGAGAAATAATCGATTTAATTAGTAATAAATCAATAGTCGATGAAAGTGGACCATGTGATTTTGCATTAGTGTAAAAGAAAGCATATCTGATTGGATTTACATAAATCATAGCCGAAAACAATTAGTCAGATAGTGGTAAAGGTACTTAGGTAAGAATACATTAGATGAATGCAATTTACAAGGCGTTTTCTCCTTGTCGTTTTGAAAATAAAGTGTGTATTAAATTAAATAAAATCATAATTTATTCCAAAATTAAATCATGAATAAATTAAAACTTTAAATAAATAGTCATAAAGCATAGTAGTGTACGGTATTTGATAATAATTATATAATTCTTTTAAGTCGAATTCTTTGAATAAAATAAATTAAATAATTAGGCAACAAGTTTATTTATTGAAGTAAATTAAAATAAATTGAAATGAAGTAATAAGGTCACTGTGCCTGAATCAAAAATTATCTAAAAGTCAGTTTGTTATGGTAGAACTGCAGAGACTGTAATTATATTAAGTTTATAATTAATTTGGATACTCGGTGATGATTTATGAACACCATTTTAATATTTGATTTTCACTCATTAATTGAACGTAACTACTCATTAATTTGATTATTTTGATGAGGCGTTAATTAATTTGTTATTGTGGATGCATGAATCTTTATTTCACTGGCTTTTACTACAATATTATCAATATATTTTGTTATGATTAAACAACACATTTATTCTATCAACCTCGACTCAGAAAAGTCAATTTGTCGTTTATGTAGATCTGGCAGAATTATATCGGTAGAGTTCTTGTAATCCTACCAATGTCAAAGTCTTGTGTTTATTTTCAATTGTGTTGAGAGGCAGGGGGCGTATAAGTTCACAGATTCAGGCTTCGTAAAAATTAAAACTTTAGTCATTCCTAGAGAAAGTCATGTGTATAATAAAGTGAATCGCATTTAATTTGTATTGTACGAAACGGTACCTGAGAATAGGAGAGGATCATTATCCCATCAAAAAGATCCTCTCATGAGATCAAGCACGTAGAAGAGATCAAGCAACACTCTAAATTCAAACGTGACATATATCGTTGCAGCACCGGGTTGTAGCTTGTAGAATTATCACCACAAACACACCTCACAATATGATAAAAGATGGAAGAGGCATAATAAATGAATTATAAGAGAGAATGAAAGATGTGGAAAAGCAAGAGATATTAAAGAATACGGAAAGCAGGTATAATGAAAAGTGTAAATGGATAAGAGCAAGAGGAGGTATGCCTGAGTACTTAAGTCTATATGCAGGGTGGAGGATAAGAGTATGATTGCGAGGTTTAGATGTGGAAGCGAAGAGTGTGCGAATCGGTACTGGATGAATGAGAGCAACAGAATGTAAGAAAATGATGTTGAGAATTGAAGAGTGTGTTTGGACAGGAAGTTAAAGGGGGTGGAGTGATGAGGAAAATTTTATGGGAAATAATGAAAGACGAAGGAAGGTAATGCAAAAGTAAAGCCACATAAGGGTCGAACAGTAAAGAAGAAAATAAGGGAGATCTATGAACAAAAAGAAATGACTTTCATCTACTCTCTCCTACTTATGGTATCGCTTAGTTTAGTTATTTTTGTTAGCTTGTTAAGAATTTGTATGTTTTTTTAAAACAAAATATTATTTTGGTCGTATAGAATGTATTGAAGGTATTGATGCCGATTAAGGTTTACAATATATTTTATAGATAATATGGATGACAAACTTAATTTGGATTTTGTTTAATTATAATTGAGCAGTTAAATATTCCTTTATGGAAAGCAAAAGCTCCCAACAGCTTTTCGTACTAAATGAATTCTTAAATTTTGATTTATTTGTTTATTGAAATTAATATGAATTTATTGAATTGTGTAACGAGGAAATTTCCTATAAATAAGTTTTACAATTAATATGTAGAAATATTCATTAAGCATTAATTAAACAATTGTATCAAAGTAAACCTTAAATAAATTCATTTAGCTAATCCGCGGCCATTGAGCGATGTAGCATGATAGTAGAAGAAGGTGCACAGGTGCAAAATGAACTAGCTAGGAGGACAAAGAAATGAATAAAAGACACACAGCTCTCACTGAAAAAAACAGTTGGTTATAAGAACCTTTAAGCTGTAGAGTGAATCCTTGTCAATCAGCGCTTGAAAATAAAATCATGAATTAAATTAAATTATATTTTATTCCAAGGTAAATCATGAATGAATTAAATCGTTAATTAAATAGAATCTTGAAAGTTAGCTAGGAGGCATACCAGAGTACAGTATTTGATAAATAATAATTAAGTTTAAATTCTTTACATGAAATAAATTAAATAAATTTATACCACAAGTCTCTAGTAAAAATCACTTGAAATTAATTAATAAGATAACGGTGTGTAATTCTAAAATTAGTTTGTGATGGTAGGAACGACAAAATCTCTAAGTAAAAAATTTTTATAAATAATTGGGCAATTTATTTGGCGAACATATTTATTAATTTATTTGTACGTAGTAATTGAATACGACTATTATTTTATTTTACTATTTTGAGGAAGTGTTATTTATTTGGGATTTAAGAATAATTTTCTTTTATTTGCATGTAACGTTAACCAAATCATTATTTATGCAGTTAATTGAATTTATGCATTTATTTTATTCAAACAAGCGCTTTGACTTAGAAAGACGATTAGTAGATCTTAGGGCTGTGCGGCACTGTTTTAGTTTGATTATAATTTTGGTTGACTAAGTCGCATAAAGTTCAATACTGTGCTGGCAACATTAGCAATTACTAAGTCTTGTGTTTTATTCTGAACAGTGGAGGAAAACTGGGGATTATAACGTCATTTCATAGTAGGTAAATTAAAATGGATATTAAAGCGACAAGCGTTTGATAATCATTGTACGGGAATATCCCGTAGTGTCGGAAAGAATCGCTGCGGACTCCATTAACAGGATTTTCTCTTGAAAAAAGAGCGTCTTAGTCGAGTGAAATGTTTAGTGTTTATAAAAGATTTCGTACGTCTAGTATGCAACCAGATGTCCTGATAGTCCTGAATTGAATTAAACAAAAAAGGCCATATATAAATCAATACATCATATCTTCTTTATAGTGGTATTGGTAATATTAAAAAACACCTAAACCACAGATATCTGATATTTTTATGGCACTGATATAGATACATAAAAACAAAACATAAAACTCGGTGATATTAAGGAAAAGTCATATAAAACAGATATGTCGTATTGGAGAAACATAAACTTGAGTTACGATCAAAGGTGGCATTTATATTGTTGTCAACTCTAGTAGTTGCTTCAATGTTACGTATATCTTAATAATGTTAATAAAATATAAGAGTTTAATAATAATCAATTCATAATTGAATTTAAACATCTTAAGGTTTAAATTCAATTATGCATTAAGGCTATTTAAACTAATATTGTAGGCTATGGGGAATACATCGTTGAAACTTAATTTGGTTCTTTAGTACGGATTATGATAAAAATTATTGTTGATCAAATAGGATGCGATAAAGTTATATACCTAATGTTGAAAGTAATTAAAAGAACTACTTAATAAAAAGAAAAAATCTGCATTCTTCAAGTGGTGTCAGCGTCGTCTAAACATCAAACCATCAAACTCTGAAGATTCTCACAAGTGTCTTAGATCTTTTCTGGTATTGGGGACTAATATCCGTACGGATCGCATCCGTAAGGCAAAACTCAGTTTTGAGCAATAATGAACAATAATATGACAGTAGAAAATTAAAATTAACAATAAAAAATAGTTTAGAGTTTAGAAGATAATTCTTAAACAAATTGGGCATGATAAACTTCAATTTGTAAAGAGTTTATTTGATACGTATGCTTTGATCTTGAAATAATTATAATTGCTGTATCAACACACATCGTACATTTTAAAAAACAATATGTTGTTAAATATTAGGGTTATTGAAATCTGATATCAACGGTCACGTCTTTGAATTAATATACAAAGCTAATAAGCTAGTCTATTGACTTATACATTTCTTTATGTATTGTTTTGATATTATAATTAACAAAATATCTCTATGATACCTAAATAGCTTAATATTAATTTTTAAATTAATATGATTAATAGAAAATTAATATCAAATGTGAACATCAGTTCAACGCCCTAACATTTGAAGTTGATATGATAACACAAAAAGTAAAAGTGCAGTAATCCTATTATTCCAACAATATATTAAATTTTTTCTGGCAATTGTTTCGAACTCAACTCTCGGTTCATTATCAAAGCTACATAGATACAAAACATGTAAGTGATGTTGCTGACCATGTTCAACTTGATTGAACACCTGTAGTACCATTCTTTAAGAGTTGGGTCAAAAGGCTATGTACCATCTTCTTGTATCGCTCAAAACTGACAAAAAAGGCTGAAGATCTGAAAAGGCTGAAATACAGAAATCGGGTCCTTTTCTTATTTGAACTTCAATATTCAACGTTTTGTTTGTTTGCATAGCCAGATAATGTGCTGTGTTACTGATACAAACAACCGCATTCGAGATGACGAGATGACAAACAAGACGAGATGAAACAAGACGAGTCTTGATCTATCTACCTACCTAAATGGTCATTAATATCAACGATAGCATCCATTAAGTTGCATTAGGTTTCTGTACCTCATATTTACTTGACATAAAATCAAGTTGGCTGCGATTTTCTGGGGGACCCACCTATGAAATATGTGTACGAGCACAATTTGGGGATTGTAGAGCAAGAAAGGCGTCCAAACTAGGAGGTGTTGTTAAAACTGTTGTTTTGATGGAAAATTTTTGAATTAAAATATTTATTTTGACTACTGTTTTCTATTGTTTTCTCAGATACCAGCAAATAGTTCCAAACAAATCATATATTATCCTGGTAGTTTCGGTACAACAGCAAACGTTCCTTTTGGAATTTCTAGCTTCGCAGATAATAGTCTTAATATTAAAGAACAAGAATGGATGGGCCATTAAAGAGTTCTACCTACAAGTGTTACGTCGTTTACGTGAAGCAATCCGAAGAAATTCTTTGAATTTGTAGCGAAACAACTCCTGGCGATTGGACCACGGTAATGCACCTGCGTACAGTTTGTTGCTTCTTAATGAATTCTTGGTAAAGAAAACAGCACCGTTATGACCCCGAATCCTCCGTAAACACCCGATATGGCACGCTGCGACTTTTTTCTATTTCTGAAGATGAAAAAGACCATGAAAGGACGACATTTCGCTGTTATTCGAAGACAGAATCGCTAAAGCAATTAAACGTCATACCGAAAACGGAATATCAGACTTGCTCTGAAGAGTTGAAAAAACGCTGGAAGAAGTGTATTGTATCCAATGGGAATTACTTTGAAGGAGACAATATTAACATTGAGGAATAAATAAAGATAGTAAGAATGATGTGTTGGAAATAAATTGAAGGCTAATTGAGTGTGTGAAAATGTTTAAGTATTTAGGATATATACCGAGTCGGACTGGAAATGAATGTGAACCTGGAGATTAGGGAATGTGGCATGGAGATTAGGGAATGTGTGAAAGATTAAATTTGAAGGCTCGGTAAAAATGAGGTTGAGAATCCTTGAAGTATGTGTGGAAAGCAAAATATTGTTTGGAGTAGAAGTATGGGCGGTAAGGTAAAGAGAGAAAGGATGGCAATGAAATACTTGAAAAGGATTTTGGGAGTGGATAAGTCAACCCCTAATTAGATTGTGTTGATGGAAATTAATTTGTATAAGTGCCGGATAAAGGGGGAAAAGAAGGTGGTCAAATATGAAGGAAGGGTGATGGCAGGTTAGATAGAAAGATTTGTGAGAAAGGAAAGATATACGTGTGCTACGGAGAATGTGGAAAAGGGGGAGACGGGGAATAAATGTGTAAAGGAACGACAGAAAGTATATGAGAGATTCCGGTGTGTTCGATGATAAAATGGTATGCAAGGGTGATGCAACATGGTGATTGTGAAATGTAGGTAGAGAGGATGGGGAAATGCAAGAGAGTAATAAATAGCGCTATCGTCTGTAATAGGGGAGCGGATGATGTCGTCTATCGGTCTTATCTAATATCACTAATATCTGGACCCACTCCCAGAGACGGACGGGTCCTTGGGTTGATACGTCGGATAAACCTATGCATGGCCAATTTTATAATATCATCGCCGAATTGGAGCTATCACCACATTTAACATTCAGCTTCCTAAGATCTGCTGGCCTGCGATCTGAAACTGAGGGATTTAGTTTTGCATGCCAAGATGGTGTCATAAACATGCTTGTCTATCGTAAGAATATAAGGGCATTAGAGGTAGAATATAATGGCCAGATTCAAACTGCCGGGCATGCAAGTCTCAGCCACAGACGCTACTTCATATTCTTTCCGCATGCTCGGTGTATGCTAGAACAAAATATATTAGGCGAATATATTTGGCTCGCATTTTGAGACCTTCCCTTTACTGCTATTCTTGCTTCGGCAGATGCTTTTCACGTTTTTTGTGCGTTTGCATCGAGTGTAGAATATGAACATTTGGGGATCTACGATTTCGAGTAAACAACACTTAGTAAAATTGATGAATTTGCGATCATTGCCCCCGTCTAGAGGGAGATTTTATGATCTCTGATTTTTGGATCAAAAAACTCTTAATGAGTTTATTGAATTTTGCGTAACCTAGTCTGGCAGAGAGTTCAATACCATCGTATTTTCAACGAATAACTTTTAATGAGTTTAATCAACTTTGGGGGCGTTCCTTTCGTCTAACCAGATTTATTTAGGTTTGCAAGAAACATACACGGTCTTGAACACTTAAAAGCTGCCGCCTCCGTCCCATTGATTGGTCGTTATCCGCAGTAGAGGGGGGTAGAAGGAAGTTGCAGCATGTTATTCAGTTGCGTATAGAATCTTAGAATGTTGGCAGGGATATTATGCGATATGTTTCTTTAAAATTCACAACGGTTGAAAGAACACTTCCTATTCGAGGAGAAATCTCTCTTCTTAAAATTTTTAGCAGAAACAGATTAAGCCAATCGTCCAGAACAATCGCCGGCGAAGCTGGACATCAAAAATCTCTAATTTCATATAAAAAGCCATTCCCTAGCAAGTTTCAATGTAACGCATTTTTCGTCTTTTTATTCTCGTCGAGTGAGTTATATTTCGCACTCTTGAATCTATTTCGACGCAAAGTAAGCGCGACCCGTAAATAATCAATCAATATTAATTTATGTAATTTATGAAATATTTATTTGTCAAGGACATTTTAGTCAATTGCATTATGATAGATGATTCAACATTAAATATCCACTTTGCACAAGTAAATTTAATCACACTAATTTATTATATCTCTAAATCTATCCAGAAAAACTTTTTTATTAGACTAAATTAAACAAAGAAATTGTATTAAGTACGGAAGCTAAACCGTAAAGAAGATTTCTGTTTGTGTTCACGCAACAAGAATTGTTACGTTGAAATAGTTTGAAACTTTTATTTCAGTGTGTTAGATAAACAAAACGGGCGCAACTATTTGGAATATATTCTCATAAATTTGTTTACAACCAAAACCACAAATCTCGATCTAGGTCAGAACGAAATTGTTCAAATACATAGAACAAAGTTTAGAGGAAAATTTTCTGTGTGACGCTTTCAGGTATGAATATGAGCAAAATATTCTGGAGAAACTTTAATATGAAAAGACCTAATTGGAACAAACAGACGAGATAGCATTTCGTAATTTTACATGAGTTAGGTTAAGACACTTAGAACGGATTTTTAACGTTTCATAAAGTTTGAAAGTTTTGATACGTGTAGGGATTAAATGTAGTGACATGATTTGCTTTAATACTTAGATCGCATGTTGAAAGTTCTATAAAAACAGACTTAGATATTCAATTTATTTATGTGTATTTTTTAATGAATTATTGAAAATTAAATATATGTTAACCTAACATTTTCCAATTTTGTATGAGTTAAGCACATATTTTCTGCAGATATGGCAGCGACAACTATGTACAACAACTCATATACTAAATTGCTTTAATATCGCTTCTTGAACACAGTATATGGAGCAGTCGTGTGTAGTAGAAAGCTTATAGAGGGAAGAATCCACGTATCACTTCTACAAGCAAAGTCCAAGGTAGCGCCGATAAAACAAAAACCAACAATCCCGAAACTAGAGTTATTAGCAGCCGTATTATTAGCGAAATTGATTGTAAAAGTAAAGGAGCATTAGATAAACTCAATTAATGGTCGGATTCAATGATCACACTAGAGTGGATCAGAGGAGGCCCATGCTCAGGAAGACCTATGTAGAAAACTTATGTAGAGGCATGTGAGAACACAAGGCAATCCATCGGATATAATTTTAAGAGGGATAACTCCGGAGGAATTGATAAATCACGAAATATGGCGGAACGGACCAAAATGGATTCAACAAGGCCTATTGGACTTAGAATAGAATAGAAATCCATGAAGTAGAATTTGAGAAAAAGAAGTGTGTTAAGTACTCAAGTAGAGCAATAATGGTACTAATTTCTTAGCGGCAGCAATAGAATTAGAAAAAGAAATAAAGGTCGTTACTATGTGGCACTTTATCCCGCCCGCAGCGCCACACTTCGGTGGTTAATGGAAGGCCGGGGTCAAAGCCCGTATCACTGATACACACGAAGGTGCAGATGGGAAAATACGGGTCGTGACAATCCAAAAGCCCGTACCACTGACACACACGAAGGTGCAGATGGGAAAATACGGCTCATAGGTCGGAGAAGAATTATAAAAGTTTGTCTTTTTAAATATAATACAATTATATTTAAAAAGACAAATAAAAGCAATGATTGCTAACGGCGTGCTTATTCAATGTCATTGTATAAGCACGCCGTTATTCAAGTACTACGATATTCAAATATGTATGTATAAGAATTTATATTTGCAATTACTACAGTTCATTGAGATTATTTAATGTAAACAATCGTTGTACTCATAGAACGTGCAACTAGTTCATATCAATTCATTTACCTACAAATGCCGTATGTTATTATTAACCTTGGATATAACACAAGACTGATTATATTAATAAACCGAGATTAACTTGTTAGCATTAGTACAGTGTAGTTTACTCAACCCACGTCGATCTAACAGTGCTCAGTGCAACCCATAGTAATTTTTAGTTACAATCCAACAAAAGAATGACTTACAGAATCTTATATTTTGCATAAAGATAAAAAGAACAAATCTAACGATTACTTACGTGTGCAATATCTAGGTTCATCTGATCCATCTCCACAATCGTTCACGTTGTTGCAAAACTTTGTCATTAGTACGCATCTATTATTATCGCATCGAAATTCCGATAATTTGCATGCCGGAGTAACTTTTTTAATCAAGGAAGCGGCTGCTGACTCTGGTGCATCGGCGGGTAAAATATCAGTTTTACGTATGGAATAGGATGATTGTGCTTGAAGTGTTTCTGGTGTGTATGTGTAAACGGAGAACGCAAAATCGCTTACGGAAGTATTTGATGGTGTGGATGTTAGGGATGAGGATATTTCATTGGCACATATTGGCGGCGGTATCGAGAAGGCGAAGATGTACGTCAGTGCAGTGAGGAGCCAAACCAGATCTGTAATACACAAAGAAAACCATGCAATAAACTAATGATATTTTCGATGCTCTGATTCAATATTTTTATAAAGACTTATTCTAAATATGGTTTTAAAATAGAATGGCCGATTTAAAAAGGGAAAGAGTCGACAACTGTTACGTATTGTCAAATTAGAACAAAAGTGTAACTTTTTGACTTTCTTAGATTAGTTATCGGCATTCTAGTCTATAAATCACTTAACCATGAATGCCCCGTTCCAAATTTGATTACGGCGAAGTCTGTTCTGATATCCGCTTTCCATTGGTCTGCGACCACTCTTGAGTCACTTTTGAAAGATTTCTAACGGAGGCAAACTCAAAATTGCTTAAATTTTTTAATTTGCCGGCATACGCAATTCCCAACACATGAATCCCCAGGTTTCCATATTTGCCTATGGTGCAGCCCTGCGGCTGCTTTTGAAATACATTTCTGAGTTTTAGTGCTTCCCATGCTAGATTGGCTTGAACTTTTGAATTTGTTTACGCACAAATTTGCCAACCCATGAAGGATCACCATATTTGCAAATGGCGCGGACAGTTCTGATTGTGCGCTTTGCCGCGGCCTGCGGCCTCTCTTGAGTCAAATTTGGAAAATTTCTGACAAAGAACTTTTCAATTTGACTACCCATTAATTCCCATGAATTCGTCTATTCATGAATTCCTCTACTTATGAATTCACCTGAATTCCCCGTTCCTAATATTTACCTACGGCGCGGACAGCTTTGTTTTGAGGTGTTATGAACTAAAATGTAAACAGAATTGTTGTCGATTCAAGCGTAACAATGCATGTAAGTGTAGAAAATTGAATGTTGTAGAAAAATTCAAAACTAAATAGTAATAAATTGTAGAATTTTCAGTCATCACTTTTTAGAAATGCCACGAAATGTACTTTTTGAGCACAGTCTTCACTCCGTAGCTTTCCTTATAGTCGTAATAAATGCATTTGAAAATTGTGTAATTTACACATGTCTTCCAAATCGGACCCCATTTGGGACCGTCGGATTATCATTAATTCAATTAATTGACGATTGCAATAAGCAATTCTTTAATCATTCATCAATTCAATGAAATCCTCTCTAATGTAATTTAAATTGACTAATCAAATCTAATTTAATTCTCCAAACAAATATAATATACTCGTTAATAAATCAAGTTAATAATAACTAATTGCCAAATATTATTAATATTAATATAATTTATATTATAAAGATTTATATAATTTATATTATAAAGATATATTATAAAGATACTTTTAAAACACATACGCAAATTTCTTAAAAAAATTTCTTACACATACGCAAATTTCTTCACTTGTTGATTCTGAAAGGATAAACACGCTATAAGATCTTTCTCCGAAAATCTAGCGCTGTCTTTATCTTATAAATTTATGTGAGCATTTTCAATCGTATAGAATATATTAGTATCGGAAGATTTCTGTTACGAATGTTTTTTATTATAATTAGTTTTTTAACTGCAAAAAGCGTTTGACGATTTTTTTTACCACTAATTTTCAATAAACACTTACAATTTGCACCCTTCTAGTGCTTTGGACAAATTTTATCGGATATCAGTTCAACACATTGTATTAGAAGGTGTTTTCAATGCAATTCTTCTAAGATTTTGGTGAACCACGAACACAAATTCATTTATCTACGATATAAAAATTTCACCCTGTATAATCTCATGCACGAACATATTCTATGTCATAAATAAACAGAATAAAATATAAAAAGCAGTATAGCAGTTACAAGTAAAAATTACGATCCTGCTATGATAAGATCAATTCTGCAACACCTTCACTGTCAATTTCAAATCTAGCGACTATGATCACGGCACATGTGGTCTTATTCTCTCTATCTGATGAGCTATGTGCAGATTTATAACGGGCGTGAGAAACTGGCAAAATTCCGTAGCA
>WYDF02007558.1:0-27213 GCA_009867245.2 Adranes taylori
CAATTTAAGAAAAATATTTAATAAATGATATGGAAAACTATACACAACTATTTAATTAAACTGGGTATAGATCTATTTAATTGAACTGTGTATAGATCGCTGCGTATGAAATCTTGGAATATACATTACTTACTCAACTATTTGTTTGGTCAACTGGACCTGCTCGAAGTGCATATTTAAAAATGTTTATTGATACATAAATTGCAGTTAAGAATCAGTTAGATAAGTGTGTCCTCTCACATTGCCATAAGCGTTATTCAGTTCTTCTGAAGAAGGTGTAATTATCTCCCAGAAACAATTGTCAAGAGATTTGCTGTTGCTAGTGGATGGAGGCAATTAGAAATCTTTATCAATAAATGGAGTTTTGGAACACTTCGTTTCATTCAATTTCATTAGAATTAGTTAATGAAGACATTCAAACCCGAAATACAATTCTAAGTGGTTTAAAGATGCATGAGAACTTGTTTAGTATGGGACAAAAACTTTGTAGAAACACTTGCAACAACTGATTTTTGTTGGGAAATGAAATAAAATTCTGCGGTAATCAATAAAGAAAACTTGGATCTTTAAAATATTCAAAGCATAGTCAAATCTTTAGAAGAGGACTAATAGTTCCAGCTGTTCAAGATCAAGGCACATTGAATGGCATAAAGGACTAAATGATGGTGGTTCACTAATTTCTAATCACCATGAACGAAAAATTCTCACAAAACAATGACCGCAGTTGTATTTAAATAATAGTTTAAACAAATAGCGTTTGCTAATTCCGCAATATTTTGTTTACTCTCTGTATAAAATCTCTAATCATTGCAACTTTTTGACAAATTTTATACTGAAAATAATAATTGAAAATTTGATGTAGGTGTAGGTGAAAATTTGGTGCCGATTCTCGATAAGATATTGGTGGATGCTTAGGGGTAATCCGCAGTACATTCACTATTCCGATTACGTATTTGATAGAATGTGTTAAAATATTGGCGAATGCCTAGGGGTCGATTCTCGGTCACTTTTGCTCCACATTTTCAATGTACTAAGGCCCCGACACATTCACCATTACAATTCCTTATTTGATAGAATGTATTAAAATATTGGTGCATGCTCAGAGGTCGACTTTTTATTCTACACTTTTTTGGTCATTGTTTGTGTATCTTTTTTAAGTACATCTGTATATGTGAAATATATAATGTTTTGCAGCACCAAAATCGAAGTTTTTAGTTTTAATATTCTATGATTTATCCAATTTTTAGTAAGTGTCTATTAAAAATAAGTGTGTACGCATCACTCGGTGTGGCAACAATATACGATTAAGACCTGCGATAAACGAAAACGTGCCCCGTGTTTACAAATTTATTAATCATTTCTATGTTTGAATATGTATATTTCTATGTACATATTCAAATAAAAACATAACCTTAAAAACGCATTGTCAAAATGTTTGTTTACATACTCGTCAAGCACGGTGATATACAAAGACCGCCTTATGCATTCCCCAATATTTTAATAGATTCTCTTAAATAAGTAATCGAACTGGTGAATGCGCCGGGCCTTACTCCTAAACATTGACCGAACTAAATTTAGTTTTAGAAACATATTGCTATTCACTTCAGCTTTTATAATAAAATACATTTTAGCAATAATGAAACTAAAATTTGATTCAAAACTAGAATGCGTTATAACAGTGATTCTTTGGAATGGGATAACGTTCCCCATTTGGTGTAATCGAATTATAATGGGTTGTGGAAAGGTAAATTATCCATTAGGAACTAATAAGAGAAAGCTAATTTTCGAGAGTAATAATTGATTCAATGTGTTAGTAAATTACAAAAGTTGGATCCTATAGTCTTGTTAAGTTATTATGTATGTAGATTACAGTAATGTGCAATAATTGCATAAAATGGTTTCTTAAATGCATTAATACGTGATGCATGTATTACGTTAATTCTTTTGAGAGTATTGAGTTAGATTTGTCCCAATTCAATACTGACCGCAAAACGACGGTTTTTTTATTTGAGAAAAATACTTATTTTCATAAAAAAACAATGTAACTAATATTGTAACGAGACAAATTGTCCTCGTTCTAATTTAGTTTCTTTGATGATAAAAAGGTTGTGAATTTGATACCTATACAGTATGTAGATAATTCAGGGTAAAATGTTTAGCGGTTTAATGTGCGGTATAATGTTAGATGCGGTAAAATCTTTAGCGGTTTAATCAGATTATTTGCTTATTGAAATAAAGTAGGAAATAGGCAGTCGGGTGATAGCAGGTTTACCACAAATAAGTTTTACAATTAAATTGTAGACACTGATCATTGATCGCAATTGAACCCTATAGAATTAAATTAAATCTTAAAAAATTCTTTTACACAGGAATATAGTCCTATGTATGCAACAAGCAGAGTAGGAGAACGCGATGACAATAGTATCACTGTATGCGCGAAAATTGATTTTTTCTTGCATTCACTAGCAAAAATATATGTAGCAGATTTGGGGCAACAGGGATATCACATCTGAATACTGATATTTTTATAGACGATGATTTTCTGTCTGCTTACTCAACAGATAGACCAGATCCAGACAAAGAACAAATCGATCAGAACCAATATATTTTCAATTTGCCCAGTATGGGAAATCCGATAATGAATCCAGAATTCAGTAGACTATTTCCAAAAGCGGAACCACGCAAGCCAATCACTAAAGGCAAAAATAAAGGACAATCTACAATCCTAACCCAAACACCACAGAAGATTGAAGTAAATGCCAACCATTGACAGCGCCCAAAGAAAACCAAAAACAAAATATCAGAAAGCATAAAATTAAGAGGAACCTAATGACAGTAGAAGAAAGTGATGATGAAGATAATATGTCCCTAAGGGAATATTTGAATGACGAATATGATTCACTTGTTATGATTGGTAATAGATTCATAACAAGTGAATCGCCTTGTGTGTGATTTAGTATGTGTAACGTAAGCATATCTGATCAGATTCGCATTAATCATGGTCGAAAGTAAGTAGTAAAATATGGTGAGAAGTGATCAAGTGGAATATTCTATCACCCACGACACAAAGGCAGTTCATTGTTGTTAGCGGTACGCAGAGGTACTTAAATTTATGTTGATGTATAATAATTAAATCAGTAAAGTTCTCCAAACACTACCAATGACAAAGTCTAGTGTTTTCTTTATTCAGTCGTGATTAAATAGGAATATTATAATTTCACATATTCTGACTCGATAAAAACTATAACTATATGCCGGAGTAGCTAAAGCAAGTATTGAAGTGAATCGCATTTTCTAATTATTGCACGATACAGTACTTGCAAGTAAAAAGGTATCGCAACGTTATCCTATTCAGAAGATTTCCTTTTTACCAATATCACGCTGGGGATTAGCAAGCTCCTCTAAGAATAGTAGTAAAAATAAGTCTCTAGTAAAAATAAATAATATAAACTCAAACTCATTTTTTAAATTCCAAGGAAAACATGGATGCAATTTGAATAAATTATGGCATGAAACGCTTTGAGCATATAAGTATTGCACATGCGATACAAATTGTTGTAGTATGTTTGTCTAATTGTGTCATCGACGACATCTCTTTCTGATTTAGACAGGTAAATGATCACCTACATTTAAAAACGTACGAGAAGAGTTGGACGATCGTCGTATGATGTTTTCCTAACCACTTTGCACTCAGGTATCCTAAGACAGTTAAATATTCTGCCAGTTCTACCAAAAATGTCAGAGAAGGAATGCTACAGAATTATCGTATTTCTTTATAGATGATCCACGCATTGACTGCTATAGTGAGTAACAGTTTATAAAAATCTTTTTTCTAGCATTTTAGGGGTTTGGGATCTGTATTATATAAACCAATCAATTGTTCTGATAAACCCACCCCTCTCATTTACATGTTATAGACGGAGCACTAGGTTTACTGACGGTTTTTGGAATTACGATTTACTTCAGTTTCTAAGCTCTGATGACGTTACTAAGCACACGGAATTCGTTTGTGCCCTCGATAAACATACGAGTGTATCCTCTTCATTACAGGCACTTCCCTACAAGTCCTTACCGCAGCAAACGGCAAGGACTCTAATATAAACCAGGGATCAAAGTCGAATTCAACTTCTTTTTGTTGTACTGTACTTCTCTATAAATATAAATATAAGACTTTAAATATTATCGTTTCACAACGCTCCAAAATCTTGATCCTCGTTTGACCGGCTTCAGGAGATGATATTGTTTCAGATTGAATCTTCATTAGAATTTTCATGCTCTCGTATATGGACTGGAAGGGACTTTCCGACCTTGCATTCAATAAAGTACGTTTTAGTTTGCGTTTATATTGACGATGCGGGTAAAGATAAGAGGAGCGATGCGAGTACACCAAAGAAAGTATAAACAGGCATATCAATAGAGCTGTTTACATTGGAGCTGTGCTGTGAATTACTCTTTGGTCTCGACCAACGACAAAAGCTGCGATAATAGATTAGTTCATTTCCTCCGCTAGTATCGATGATGGATATTGAAGATTTAATAAGTGAAATTTTTGTCAAGCCCTCGTTGTGGAATAAAAGTGATAAAAACTACCACAACAGATTTGGTTTGGATATTCAAAACTTCAAGGCATGCAAGGCCTTGCAAAGCAGAGCTGTAGGCAAATATGGGGATCGGGGAATTCATGAGTTAGGTAATTCGTGCGTAAGTCAATACCAAAGTTCAAGGCAGCCTGGTGTGCGCAGTACGCCAAACTGCTCTATTAGAAATTTCCCAGGAGTTACTCAAGAGCGGCCGCAGGCCATGACAAAGCAGTCAGCAGCGCAGTCCGCAGCGTAGGTAAATATGGGGACCGCGGATTCATATGTAGGAAATTTATAGGGTAGATTAGTAATATTATGTAATTAACAAATATACTTAACGATATCAGGAGCTACATCTACCGAAGTTTGAAACCAAACGTACATTCAACCGTTTTTCTTGCTCCTGATAATTTATATCAAGTAGATTTTTTGTATGCATCTAATTCTGTTGGACGGTTTGAGCAACTTTGGAAGAAGTGGATAAACTTCGATAGCTAACTTAACATAAGGCGCATTCCTATTTGAATTCGATAGACCATTATGAATTTGAAGTCATCTAGTCGATAGATGCAAAAACAAGTCTGAAGAGTTTTTCAGAAATTTTTGTTAGTGTATAATCTTAGGTTTCAATTCGCGTTCTCATATATTTTGTACATTTTGTAGGATGCGCCTTAAATCTTTACACAGGTGATGTATCTCCCGAATGCATTTCTCTCGGTATTAACAGGATGTGCGCCATATTTGCGTTCCGTATATTCCTGTAAATAATACTTTGTAACACTTGAGCATAGAAGTGTGACTTCGTCTTCGGAATCACTCATTTTGATTACATAAGCTTCAGCTGGATGTGAATAGATTGAAATGCGGATTTATGTTTTTTTTTCGCACTTTATATCTCTGCTTTTATCGATATGGCATGGCCAGGATAAACACACGCAAGAAGCACCACACTATTAAATGCCGTTAGCAACGCTCTCATCGCGGCTCTTATCCCTAATCGCAGCTTCAACATAAACGCAAAACGCACTGTAAAACAAAAAAGAAAAACAGAATGCGATTTCTTTTTGTGTTACTGTACATATGTCTTTTTACAACTCTCTCGCCTAAGATTCCTTCAGTAGGCTTTTCTTCTCTTCCACAATAAATATGAAAGTCACATAAATAACCAGTTTGAGAGTCTTAAAGCTCCTAAATCTTGATTCGTTGTTTGACCCACTTCAAAAGAAGATATTGTTTCAGACTGGCTCTTCCTTTGCATTTTGTGATGCTCTCGTCTATGGATTGGAAGGAACTTTCTGACTGTGCATTCAAAAAAGTGCATCCAAAACATTCGACTAAGTTTTCTACATAATAAGTCTTACTTGAGTTGCCTGGTTTCTTAGGAATATTGAAGTATAATTTACTGACCTATAACTGGAAGCTGCCTCTTGAAACTGGGAGATTTAAAGCTTCATGTTTCAGGCTCTTATTAGAAGACTGGTAGTTTTGAATAGCTGGCGACTTATTAAATGCCATAATAAACAGACCCCTATTACAATCATTATTTCATGTGAATTAGTGTAGTCTTACTTTTGTCATGATTTCGGTACCAATATATCAGGTATTTTATTAGTACACTGAGTAATGTAGTTTAGGGGAAACAGTTTCAAGAAAATGGCACTTCCATCAAGGTTGGCTACGATAGCAGAATATCTATAGTTGCTGTTTTCTTCAGCTTCAGATTGTGATGAATTTTTTAATGCACTGATAGAAGTCGCCATGTTAGGAGTGTTAGATTTGTTCTTCTTTTCGTGGCCAGCGTTTTGTTTTATGAATTCTTAAATCACTCTCACTATTGCTGGTGGGCCTGTCTGAGCACGTATCATACTCCGAGCTACTATCCTCAAATGGTTCAACATCTGAAAAATTAGTGACTCTGTCTTGGCGCTCTTTTGCAGATAACGCTCTTCTGAAACAATACATGTATTCAGGATGGTGAAATCTGTATATCCCATAGGGAAAGACTCCTAGGACATATCTGTGGCAGTTACATTTCAGAGGTTATAGTATACAAAAATCTAATTCAAATCTTCACCTAATGACCTGTACATGTTAGGTATTGTTGAGAAGAAACACATGTTTTATAATATTTACATTGAGATGCTGTTTTACAAAAGTGTTCTAAGTACTCCGACACAAATTACCATATACGATATGATACATACAGCAAGTGCACAATAAATTAACATAATTTATAAACTCAAGAACAGTATAAGCTAATATGATTACGATCCTGTTAATTTTATTAACAAAAGCTTTCGAAGAATTAAAATAAACAATGAAATTTATATTTCTTACGCTTCAATATCATCTTCATCCTTTTCGCTTTTTGGAGGAACTTTGACGCTATCACCTTTTCCTATTACACTTATGTCACACTTTAAGTATCCTTTCGGACCTCCTGCTATGTCATCTGGATCTGTTAAAAGTGCCCATTTGTGATAAAACTGGTGATCTGTAAATGGAACAAACTATAAAGACAGATGTTAAGATTATAAATTAAGCAAATTATGAGTGCCGAAAAAATATTTGATTTCAAAGGATGTCATATTGCATGGTATATAAAAGGTAATATTTTACTTACTGTTAACTTAGCTAATTTGTAAAAAGAGTTATCCAAATGTTAAAACGGCAGAGAATTACAAATATAAATGACATTTGCTTCTTATATATCAGAATTTACGTGACATGTATAAATTATTTGTAGGGGAAAACAAATGGTTCTACCTCGTTTAAAGCCTATTTTGCTCAGCGAGGCTCGACGCACTACAATTCCAAATACATATTTGATAGAATGTATTAAAATCTTGTCGAATGCTTAGGAGTCGATTCTCGGACATTTTTCTTCAGTAAGGTCTGAAGCATTCACCCTTAGGTTACTTATCTAATAGAACAGAGGAACATATTGGTGGAAACTTAGGGGTCACTTTTTGGCTCATCGTTCGCATATCTTTGTAGATCTTCATTTAAGAATGTAAACAATCGTCGTGTTGATGATAAAAATGTAAACAAATATTTGGAGGTTATGTTTTAGTATAGTGTACGTATATTGGTAGATATTACTGGACGCAATATAGATATTACGCAATATAACTTGAATATGGCAAAATTCAAGATGACCGGCGACACAAATGTAAATAAACATTTATGTGATCGAGTTGTTTCTAAACAAAAATGCTCGACCACGTACTATTTCTAAACAAAAAGGCAGGTGGTGTAGCCCCTCCCCAATAGGAAAGTAACTAGTTTTAAAAATAAATGAAATCAGATTCTAATAAAATAACTAGATACAACCAGGCTTGATATAAAAAAATAATTGTTTGAAAAAATATACCAGGCTTTTATAAAAAAAATTAGATAAAAAACCGGATGACGTCATTTGATAGTTTCGTTTGAATTTGACAGCTGGGACATTAAAACGAATGAAAATTTGTACCCAGTATCCACCTGAGCAGTACATCTGGTACTGTCGCCGTCGATGCCACGATAATTGATTAGATTTTAAAGGTGGGCATACACTCTGGTACTCTAATTTAAAATGCAATTAAACCCTCATTTGCAATAAAACCAGATGAATTAAAGGTAATTTAACAAGATTATCCGATTTTCGTCAAAAAAAGATTTAGTTACAATATAAGGCAAATTATAATAATTTATACATATAATTTATCCATATTTATACATAACATTGGATAACAATGGTTTTGTTATATGGTTAATATTTGTTGAATCTTATGTATTTTTGAGCAATGATTTTGTATTTTTGAGCACTGATTCCGAATATGAAGTCAGAAATTCCCTATTGGTCTTAGATATTTTGTAATATCCTTTCCTATCTTATAGCAAGTACATGGGTTGTGAGTAGTGATGTAGTGAGAGTGATGAGTAGTGATGAACGATTTTTATCGCGGTATATGTTTGGAACGCGATGGACCGCGATGGTAATTGAAAAGAACTTGTTCCCATTGAAACATATAATATATCGAGTCAATAAACTATTTTGTATAAATTTGTTTTTTCTGTCATCTCTGATTCGGTAGTTTATTCAAAACTACGTTAATAATAAATTGAAAAAGATTTCTACGTAAAATGCACTACCATAGATTTCTACATTGAATGAAAGCAGCAAAAGGATATTTAGTAAACGCAAAGCAAAACGAAAGAGCAGTACGCATATTTTTATCCGTTTGCGCGAGATGTGCTACGCAAGATGTCCGCGGCGAACACAATTCAATTTCAAACATATGCAGTTCTTTCTATGTGGTTCTATGTATCCAGTCAGTCGCGTGATTCGTTCTCGTTCACTGTTCAATATGCTAGTGCTTCTAGTATTGCTTCAATATGCTAGTGCTATCTTACAGTGCTTCAGATAATGCTCCATTAGAACGACAAACAAAAATATTCATATGAATATTTTCGATTGTTGTTCAGAACAGCTTACCGCATCGATTGCAAAGCAATGATCGTATATCGTTTTCTAACAGAAGCACGTAGGAGCGCAATTGCGATAATAGTAATTATTGTTTTCCTACAGTGTGGAAAACAATAAGTATCCAGTGTGTCGCTGCTACCAGCATTATGTTACAAGTTACGTAGTTCCTGCTCTATCAGCCAATGCTTTGAAATACATATAAAAAGTAATCTAGCTGTTTGGGAAACACTTCAAATTAATTTATTTTATTTTTTAAAGATTATATATTTATATGTAAGATATGCATCAGTTCCGTCTGGCATTGAATGGCTACATCATCGTTGCATTTTACGTTCTTCTTTCTTCCTCTGTAGCCAGGGAAAAAAACGGATAAACTGTTACACTCTTTAACCATCTTGACGCATTATTGATTACGTCATACTGACTTTCATAGGTTAACAGTGTAAACGATACGTATATGGATGGATATATTGAGCCCACTTTTGTAACTTTTATATTGTCTATGTTTTTTGTATTTAAGTATTCAATTAGTGTGTTTTCATCTACATCTGGATGAACTCGTGTAACATAATGATGCTTTAACTTAGAAACGCCTTTTATTGAGCTGTTGTTAGCATTACCATACTTCGGTATTGCCTTTGTTCTTTCCCTGGTGTGATTCACTAACTTCCACTTATCTTAGGTATC
Organism: Adranes taylori; assembly: GCA_009867245.2. Taxonomy (NCBI): domain Eukaryota; kingdom Metazoa; phylum Arthropoda; class Insecta; order Coleoptera; family Staphylinidae; genus Adranes; species Adranes taylori. Next base: position 9,739 of record WYDF02007558.1, read on the forward strand.
CTTATCCTTTTTGTTAGGAGCTTTATCGGGTGCCCAATTTGTACCATTTGGATCACTTGCGAGAGGGTTAGGTGCTTTCTTGCTTTCTTTATTACGTGGCCTTGCGATATCTATAATTGCATTACCATTAGAAATTGGACATAGATCCTTTTGTATTGCTCCTAAAGCACCAGCGCTTCGTTCATTTTTTTGTGTGTTATTTTGTCTGGAATTACGTCTTGATATTGGTTTCTGTATGGTCTCACAGATACCTGCATAAATAACCAATTGAGATTTCTGTACAGTTTTTTTTACGTAGCTTTTCTTGTTTTTAGGATCTTTTTATATTGAGACACGTTATACTGAGGTACGTTTTTTAGCACGCGTAGGATCTTCTTTATACTGATAAATGTTTTCTGAGACGTGTTTTTAATTTTTGTAATATCAGCATGCATTTTACATACATCTTGATACATGATTTTCTGATCTGTTAAATTTGAATTAAGTCAATTTCTTTGCGGAGCTCCGGAGGTCCATCATTTTTTAATGTTTTAATTTCCTCACGCAGGATATTAATTACTGGTTTTACATGTTCAAAATAAAACTTTGGTACTTGACTTACGAAATCCTTTGTTTTATATCCAAATCATTTGAACTTATCGCCTCGCGATGCTTTATTACGCTATTGATGCCAGTTCGTCTTCAGATTTTTTTCAATCATCCTCCACTAGCTTTAGAATCTTCAGCTTCTTTACTTGTGCTCGGTGATTCTTGTCGGTATGTACAAGGCTCGCCTTTGCATAAATTACACTTTCACTAAGGCTATTACCAACTAATTGCTTTTTATTAATTTACCCTACCTACTACCCTTTTTTTTACTTATTCTAGGCTTCTAACCCTTTGTTTTGTATTAGGGTAACATTCTTTGCAATAATAGTAGCTTTTATAGCATCCGTGTTCTTTATTATCGTGGACTTAGTGGAACCGCCAGAATTTTATAGATTTCGTTACAATTACTTTCTTTAATTCAACCCTAGGAAGATTTGGCTTCTTCGTACTAACACTAGTGGGAGCTCTTCCTTTTTAGAAGACATAATGAATAATAAATTTGTCAAAAGTTGAGCAAGATTGTAAAAGATTAATCCTTGTAATTGTTATGACCTCTCATTAACGTATGACATACGCCGTACACTTTTTCACACCACGTTTGACACGCGATTTGTTTTCACACGAATTAGAAAACAAAAATTATAATTTATTTACAATTTATTAAGGTTTTTTTTACATAGGAACTGGAGAAACCTTCAAAAGGCGAAGGATACCCGTGCATCCAACAGTGTGGCATTTCTACCGCACTAAACTCCACTCCCCGATGGATTTGTGAAAACTAGGAGATTCGATATATTATTAAACGAGGCTTTGGGATTTGTTATCCTCGTCAGCCTGGAGTTAGTAATGAGTGGTTAGTTTACAGATAGTGTTGGTAAGCTAGTAGCTTGCAGGAAAGATATGCCATAGCATTCGCTTTGCAGCCAAGGGAAACCTGCAGAAAAACCTTGGCCATAGCATGGTCAACAGATTAGGTTACTTGATGTTATGATCTTATGTATGTTCTAGTAATACTTGCTTGGTAGCGTAAGTAATCGTCTGTTGACCTAAAATGTTATCCTGCTTGCACCGGAGTGCAAGCGATATTCTGTTGCCTTTTGTGTCTTTTTGTATAGCAGAAGATCGATATTCTTGTTTTGTTTTTGCTTTAATTTTTTTTTATTTTTGTCTTTTTTATTTATTTTTCAAGTAAGTTAATGCCCCTTAACGAAAGGATAGTGGTATTGCCTCGAGGATTTGCTGGAGGTCTTCGGAAGACTCTGGCATTGACTGAATAATTCTGGGTGGTGGGTGGTGGAAAGGTCTTCTTGGCGGTTTACGACGCCGCTTTTGGAGATTCCAAGTGGAACTCAGACTGTAGTAGGCTATTGGGTTATTTTCTTGTGAGCGTCTAAGTGCATATTTAAATTGAAGAGCTTTTAATCTGTCACTGATAACAGTGGCTGCGAAGTGTTCGTAGATATTGGCGCTTGGAAACTTATAGTGGAGTTTGCGAATTTTCCTGAGAATTACGCGCTCACAAGTTGTTATTCTATGAATTTCATTGTGTGACGGAAGAGTACATAATTGTTGTGTATTCGATAATTGGTCTTATATATGTTTTATAGGTATGATGGAGTGTTTTGGAGTCACGGTCTCCTAGTCGTCCTCTGGACTTGAAATTAGATTAACTTGTTTTCTAACTCTAGCTAAAGTGGAGTCTAGATCATTTTTCCAGCTTAAGGTTCTGCTGAAAGTTATGCCCAGGTTCGTAACCTCATCCTTTAGTGGAATGGGTTGTCTTTCCCATAGGCGAAGTTACATTTCAGAAGAGTCCTGATGTTTATTTCTTTTGTAGTTGGGGTGCTGAATTAAAATAGCTTGGGTTTTAGTGGGATTTGGCGTTACTCGCCATTTCTTTGCCCAGTCAGAAAACGTGTCAAGACAGGTTTGGATGTTGTGGCTAAGTTTTTAGTTTGGGGGCCGCAGGCCCAGAAATCTGTGTCATCAGCATAGAGTGCACTGTCACAATCCTGAGTTTGAGGTTAAGGCATACCATAACAATATGCAATATAGATTAGTGGGGCGAGCGCAGAGACTTGTGGAACAACGCCTAGAGGATGGATTTCCCTAGATCACTCGTCTCCTACTTTGATACGAGTGGAGCCGTTAGAGACGTAGGATGTGATAAGTTGAAGAGTGATGTGGTGGAGTAGGTTAAATTCTATGAATTTTCTAATCAGTCGGGCAAGCCAGGCTGAGTCGAAAGCATGGGAAATGTCCAGGAAAACTGCGATGGAACTGTCCCTACTGTTTAGAGAACGGGTTACATCAGTTTGGAATTTCAGAAGTGGGCCGTGAGTAGATCGAGATACTCTAAATCCAAATTGGTTGTCAGAGTTATATGATTTGATTTGAGTACGCTCCTCAGACGGATGGTCACTATCCTCTCAAAGATCTTACCCAAGACATTGAGGAGAGTAATCGGACGGTATGATGAGACATAGCTCCGGTCTTTATTAAGTTTGAGTATCATAATAGTGTTGGCAGTTTTCCAAGGATTGGGAAAATATCCTACTAAAAGACATTTACTATATATTTTGAAAAGTAATAAGATGGTTTCTTCGGGAATGTTTCTGAGAATTCGACATGTAAGTGTATCATTTCCAGGTGCGGTGTTTAGGGTTTCGAAGACGTCATCTGCCGAAGCAGGAAAGAGGATGACGTCAGATTCTGGAAAACTGTGAATATTTTGATACGTTTTATCATTCAGTGAATATGAGCTTAATATAATTTCATTTCGGTTGTGGCCATTAATTATGTCATACATTACTTTAACAGTTTACCTCTTAACTCCTGTGGTGAGGTCATCATGACCGATGCACTTATTTGCTTTTCTACCGTTTATCCGCTCTTAGTTGTTTTGCCTTGAGCGTACCTCTCTGTACCTCTAAGTTAGTGTATTGTAAGAAAGTAGTGTGAGTACATTGATCCTTGGACGCATATTTTTCAAATTACGTCATTTCAAATTATTTTTACGGTCGTGACCGCACCACACTAATGCTGAAATAATGTTTTGTTTAAATAACTTCGTAATTATGGGCGACGGTGGTGCAGGTCCATCCAAAAAAATTCGGTTTACTGATCGATCCGGATTTTGAGACTACATTGGCTACATGAAATTGTAAGTCGTAAACGAAGCCGAAAGTGGCTAGTGTCGACGAAAGTGTCTGCGAATGAAGTGAACATGACTCTGACTCTGAGCAAAAAGGTGAAGAGGTCAATATAGAACAGGAGGTTGTCTAGCTAAATCAACAGGGCGATCCTGAGAATACTAACAAAGAACTGGAAAATCAAGATACTCGAAAAAAACTGGTATAAAGTGTTGTATCTCGCAGTAGAAGTCAAAATCACAATATTGTCCTACGTGTACCAACTTTTCGTGGATTTGCCGTTCTTTAGGAGATGAACCATAACCTTCTGCAGTATGGAACTTACTAATCTCTGAAGATATGTTAATCACCATTTTGTGCTGGACTAATGAAAGAGTAAAAAGAGATAACGTAAGGATTCTTCTAGGGCCGAGCATCAAGATTTGGATATTGTTGAGCTTAGAGCATTTACCGGCTTATTGTTTTATACCGTTATTTTTGTGTTAAATCATGAAAATATTAACAAAATATTTGCAACTGATGGAACTGGAAAACAGACATTTTGATGCGTCATGAGCAAGCAGAGGTTTGTATTCCTCTTACCGTCTTTACATTTTAATAATTCTTTGGACCGAGACCCCAGGAAAAAGAATCATAAATTTTTGAACAGTTTGTCAAAAATTATCAGGCGGTATATTTTATAGGAGTAAATTCTGATGGATTGGGTTTAGAAGAAAGCTTGAAGAGATTTGCAAAACAACACAGTCCGTTCTAAGATTAGTAAAATCTATCCAAGGCACAAATTTAAATATTAGTGACGATAAATGGTTTTCATCCTTAGAAGTTTTACAGTAAGTAAAAAACCTGGGACTCACTTACGTCGGAACAATGAAGAACGCTAAAAAAGAAATTCCCCCGAATTTTTTACTAAAAACCAGCAGAAAAGACGGTAAAGAGGAACGCTATTTGGAACGCTATTTGATTTTGCAAAAGAATTAACTCTCGTTTCATACATCCCAAAAAAAAAATAGAGCGGTTATTCTCCTATCTCCCATGCATCATTCAAAATCATTTGTTGATGAAGCAGAAAATCCGGAGATTATAACGTAGTAAAATTTTACGAAGGGCAGAGTGAATGCTCTTGACGAAAAATGTGCCAAGCGCTCTACAAGCCAATGAATGTGAAGGTGGCCTATAGTGTTTTTTTCGCATCTTCAGTGCAGTAAATGCCCAAGTTATCCATCAGAGTTGTAAAAATATTTCTGCGCTTGAGAAAACCGATTTTATACTTGCAGATGAGTTAGTTAGGCTGCATTCAGAAAGGTCTACTAATTCAAAGATCTCTCGAGAACTGCGGCTTTCTATACGGAGGATTTTACATCTTCTAGAAGAACAGCTGGAACTAGTTGGTAGGGAGATATTTAAAAAAAGAAAAACATATTACCCATGTTCCTCAAGATTAAAAAGGAAAGCTTTCCACTTATGTAACATGTGTTCTAAGCCAATTTGTGTCGAATGTTCAACAAAGCTATGTATAAACTGCAGGCGGAATTTGTGACATTTTTGGGCTTTGTGATTTTTGTGTACATAAAGTTTTTATTTGGTGTTATTGTTCTTTTAGGATTATTGTTCTTTTTTGTTTAGTATACATTTATAACTATGATTACAAATTTTGTTAAAAAAAGGTCTTGACCAAGAGATAACAAAATTATGTTCATTAAAAGAGTTTTTTAATCTATGCATTTCATTTTTATAACAAACTGCTAGCAAACAATCTTAAAAAAATATATAAAAGCTATTGACGCCATTTATATAACCCTACCTCACCACATAAGTAGCGCCACATAATACTCAGCACAGTAGTTAAGGGTTAAGTAAATAAACCAATGAATAATAAATTTATTTAAACAAAACGTAAATAAACTCACTCAATAGATAAGTTTACGACCAGCTTGGGCGACCAATTTTAACTCGCTTGAAGTACAGTATTCCCTTGTACGACCAATAAATAACTATTGGTCGTATATGGAAATATTGTACGTCAAGCGAGGTAAAATTTGGTGGCTCAAGCTGGTTATAAAATGAATTGGTCGTAAACAGAGGCGGTGGTGAACCGGGGTTCCACTGTATTTCAAAATTTTCGTATAATTGTTTGTACGTTTTTTATAAGTCATTCCACGTTTGCTTGTTAACAATCTAGCACTAGGCATAAAGTTTGCAAAGAAATTAATTCAAATATTTCAAATGATCATATGAATGGGCATCCTCGTTTATTAACACGATTACATTAATTGTTTAATGAATTAGTTAGATTAAGCAGGTCGTCTTCGAAAAATGTGTAACAAATATGAGAGACTAAAAATCGGAAAAAATGTCGATGAACCATTTCCGATGGTGCATGGTCGATGGTAGATGGCCATTTCTGCTATAAGGTATTAAGCTTTATCAACACCCTTATTTTTCAGAACGTCATTGTTGTGTGTAACTGAATACACACTAACTCTGTATCTGAACCTATTACATCGGATACATATTATTTTTATTAAATCTTCTATAAATGTTCAATGTCTGTTGGTCGACATATGCAAGGTGTTTTGCGTTAATCTTGAATTAACTCAAAAACTAGATCCGATTTTGATGATCTGTTTCTACAAGATTATTGCAACAAATGAGTACTGACCTACTTATTGTAGAGAAATCAGTTTTTTAGTGTATTCAGTTAGTGTGTATTCAGTTACTCTCACATACAATGACGTTCTGAAAAATAAGGGTGTTGATAAAGCTTAATACCTTATAGCAGAAATGGCCATGCATCCGCGGTCCATCGACATTTTTTCCGATTTGATAGTCCCTCATATTTGTTATACATTTTTCGAAGACGACCTACTTAACTAATTAATTAAACAATTAATGTAGTCGTGTCAATAAACGACGATACCCAGCCATATGATCATTTAAAATATTTGAATTTATTTCTTTGCAAACTATATGTCTAGTGCTTAATCTAACTAACTAATTAATCAAATATTTTACTATAACTCTGTTAAAAATTTTATGTAATTCATAAAATCTAAAAATTAAAGTTTGTTTCAAAAATGAGTAGCACATTAAGTAGAATATTATTATTCTTTCTCGCAATTTTCCAAACAAATTGGGCAAAATGTAATTTAACCATCTTGCTGCTTATTTTTATGTACGCCCGAGTTGTCACGTTTTGCGCGACTTCAAGATTAATAAAAAGTACGTGCAAAAAATATATTTCAGTATAAATATCGCATAATATAAAAGAGTTTTTCGAAGCGTAAGATTGCAGCTAATAGGTTTTATTAAAAAAAACATTTTTGTACTCTTCGGCAAATAATTTACAAAGTAGCTAAGTTAATTTTCTTTTTATTAAATCTGCTATTTAAAGGTTTTTAAATCTATTCTTAATGCAGATGACGCTCATATGCATATCCTTTGATACCATACTTTTTTTAAAAGTTTTTTTTTTACATTTATGGATGAATTTATTTAAAACTATTTAAATAAATTGTATATATATTTATTAAAATTTAGGAGCTTTAAATAAGCATGTTCATAAATTAAATCAAAAACGCATTCAACAAATGTAAAACTAGGTATAAAAAAATTAGTTGCTATATTTCATGCAGATAACAAAACATTATATTTATTCAGTAAAATATGCAATAATTAAATTATATGAGGGTTACCTCTTATATTTCGGGATTTGGAAACCTTCAATCTGTTAAGTGACATCTCTCGTAAAATTCAACATTTTTGACGGTACTCATATGATTTAACCTACGAGCGTAATTTGTGTTGTTTACACGACCTAATTTGAAAAATTCGACGTGGGTTAACACAACAGTGCTTCGAAGTCAATTCGACTTTTGGGGATGAAGCACCATTAACGATCGGTCTTTATTGGTAACTATACCTAATTCTATCCTAGTCGTCCTTAACGATAAATTTCGTGGATCATCTAAAATCGGGTTTGTTGTTCCAGGAAATATTGATGCTCTGCCAGAACTGATAGTGCATAGTCGTCATGTGACTTGTCGTTAGATTGAGGCATTCTTTGACATGAGTGGGACTAGCACACAATCAGTATTTGGGTTGTCATAAAAATGTGTTTGCGTTGGATTCCACATAATTTGACAATAGCTCCAAAAGAGGTTCATGACAAATGGTCGAATGAAGTGATCACAAAAGAAAGCTATCGCGGTGCTTCAAAACATGTCTATGATATCGTGATAGGGGACGAATTGTGGACCTATGCGTATGAATCTGGAAATAAACACAGTCAACTGTGTAGGTTTTTAAGATGAGCCAAATCTAACAAAAGTAGTTCGCGCAAAAAGTACTTGGAAGCAAATGGTCGTCTGTTTTTTACGGAAGAACTAGACATATCGCAAACGTACCATTCAAGCAGCGTAGATCGGTCAATTCTGAATGATCCATAACAATTTGTTTGCCAGATGTCTTCCGAGAAATAAGGGCAGCCGCCAAAGTTGGATCATTTTCCCAATGACTTCTTTTTATTCCTGCACATCAAAAATAAATTGCGAGGTCAACGTTTTTAGGTTAATGCTTAAAAACCCTTGTTTCCGAAGTAATTCAATCGAAGTGAAGAAGTTGTTTCAAAAATTTATATAAATGACTACAAAGGTCTATTGACCTGAATGGAGAATATTTTGAAAAACAATAAAGCCATTTTCGATGATAAATATTGGTTTTTGTTCCTTAATTCCGAAATATAAAAGGCAAGTAGGATAATTCATATATAAGTTTATTTACAACTATAATATTTAGTTTACATTAATAAGCAGTGTAAACATAAGGACGAAAATAAATAAGTTAAATAAATATAGAAAGTAAATCTGAAGAGAATACGAAAAAGCAAGCGATAGAGGCAAACAATCTTGTTGAACAGAATTTACATTGAACTAGGAGAAACGACTTTAAGATGAGAAAACTTTTAATTTCTGACACGAAATTTTACCTGTGAAAGGGACACCGTTGTTAGGAAGTCGGTTAAGAAATATGCATTAGTATTAAAATATATTTTGAATGTAGTAAATTTTAGTCTCATAAAATAAATAAAATGCTAGTATATGCTTATTTTAATAATAATCATTTAACGAAAAAATAATTGTAATAATAAATAAAGCATGTAGTAATTTTTCTAATATAGTACTAGTATGTATAGAATGTCCCACACCTCCTTCAATCTCTAATATTGTACTGAATATTTTAATTACAAAAAATAACAATTATTTATTTCATTTCAGATAGATTATTGATTAATAACATTTTTATGTATACCGAAGATTCCAAAATAATTGAAACGGAGCATGGTAATTGAAACGGAGCAGGTCGAAGCGTGGTATTTATACCAAAGCCAGGTAAAGCACCAGAATTCGCTAAGTCCTTCAGATCTATAAGTCTCATGTCATTCATTTTTAAAACATTAGAGAAGGCATTAGACCGGGACATTAGAGATGGAATTCTAATTCAGAAGCCCTTTCACCAGACTCAATGTGCCGAACTGTGCCTACCAACTCAATGTGCCTACCGAACGGAAACAACACTTTCCCACCTGGTTAGCAGAAAACAAAGAGAAAATATCTGGGCGAAGGTGTCAAGAGGCTGCCAACAGGGCGAGGCTGCTCCGGTGCCTTGTAGTGGACGAGCACAGTTTAGAAATGCAAGCTATTTACTTTGTTGGGTACGTGGATGACATTGTAATCATAATCCAAGGTAAATGCAATTCAACGGTTAGGGACCTTATGCAAGGAGCAGTAAACGTAGTTGAAAAATGGACAACGAACAAGGGCTTAAAGATTAGTCCTCAGAAAGCTTCGCTAGTACCGTTTACCAGAAAAAGGAAACTGAATGGCTTGAAAGCAAGGTAGTTTGGAATAATACTGGAATCCATTATTACATCTTCTTCTTCGTCCAACGTCGTGATCGACGTGTTGTGAGTACGGTGGATGTTGAGTTTAATAGGGCAATCTTCTAATTTCTGTATTATTCCTTTAACAGTTTATTTCCACGTGTGTTGATAGTTCACTTGGCGCGCAGCTATAGTGAAACTTGTTTCTGCTAGTTTCGAAATAATATCGGTCCGGTTTTCCTTGAACAACAAGATTTTCCATGCTGTCATGTCGAGAGATGTATCCGAAAATTATCAAAATTCGTCCATATGTCACAGACGACAATCTTCGTACGGGTTTGGGATGGAGACATTTGATGGAGACTTTAAGATGGCGACTCATTTAAGATGGACACATTTGTTCTTCTGCCCGTCCAGGGAATCCGCAGCATCCTGCGTCAGACCCACATTTCAAACGCATCAATTTTCTTGTTGTCGCGTTGGAACGGATTACTCAGGTCTCTGAAGCGTATGAAAAAACGGGAAAACTAGGGCGTTTACAAGGCTTGCCTTCGTTTTCCTTGTAATATTTCAATCTTTCATCATGGCAGAGCGGACAATTTCAATTTGTCGCTTTAGTTCCAATTCGAAAGAGCCGGACTTATGGAGCATGAAGCCCAAATACAAAAATTTTTCGACAACTTGAAAGTTCCCTATTTTTGTAGTTTGTCTCCGATTTCCGTTATCTGGCTCAACTATCATGATTTTCATCTTGTCATTTATTTTGAGCCCATAGTCTCGGCTTACATCTTCCAGTTTTTGAAGAAACTAGCCCTTCGGTGCTGTTAGTTATTAGAAGAGTATCATCCGCAAATCGAAGGTCTGAAAAGCGCTTTCTACCAATCTTCACTCCTCCGTTCCAGTTCTCTAAAGTGCGTCGTATTACTACTTCTATAGATGCTTTGGAGTAGAGATGAAAGTACGCGGATACTTTGACGAACGCCTTTATTAATGCAACATTTTTTGAATAATATATTATCGCTTTTAACGACTCCCAGCGAATTTTCATACAGGCTTTTGACGAGAGTGATAAGATGACATGGTACTCCAAATTAAGATAAAGTTGTTAATAGTCTGGACCAACGAACGTTATCAAACGCTTTCACGTAATCTACAAAGCACAGATATATCAGTAACGAGTATTCTCAAGCCTTTTCTATAAGCTGCCTCGCATTTAAAATTTGTTCTCGCGTACTACGTCGTTTCACAAATCCGACTTGTTCTGGAAGCTATTTGATGTAGCAGGAAGACTCGTACTTTCGCTTGAAGAAGGTACAACATAATCTTGTTGGAATGTGATATCAGGGCTATCAGAAGATAGTTTTCGGAGACTGTTTCTGACCTTTTCTTATGTAGGGCAAGCAATACTGAAATTGACAAATCTTCTGGCCAGAAACCTGTTTTCCAAATCTTGTGACACAATGTGTGCAAGATTCTTTGTCCCCTTTCGTCAAGATCCTGCTGATATTCTGTCGATTCCTACTGCTTTACCTTCTCTTAATTGGCCAATTACGACTTTCACCTCATCTAAAAGTATATCCGGTTCCACCTCATAATTTCCCAGGTCTACAGAAATAGAATTCGGGTCAGCTTACACATAGCCACAGTAACCTTTTCACACCGTTGGAATTTGGTCTAGTTCTGTATTCAAACAATCATATTGACCTTTAATTGCCCAATGTGGGGGTTTGAACTCTAAGTGATAGAACGTATCATCTTGAACAGGCCTTTGGAGTTATTGGAGTTATTGTAGTTTTACTTGAAGTCGATTGTAGTCTCGGTTACAGGGAAATTTTGAATTTCTATTCAAACATTTATCAGATATTTTTATTGTCTTTGCGCGTAGCAGCTTCTATCTCCAGATTTAACTATTGGTACAGTTTCAGAGCTATACTGTTGTCAAGACCCCGGGATTTGATGTTACTTGGTTCCCGAATGAGATCTATTGTTTCCGTTCATAACCAGGGCTGCCTAACAGTATTTTGGCCTTCCTGAGGTGTTTCTTCTAAAGTTGTGACTAGAGACTTTTTCGCAACCTGCAATATAGTTTCAGTATTTATTGTTTGAACTTCTTTGAGCAGAGGTTCGATTTTGCGAATGACGTTATTGCTAAAAACTGTAATCTGGTTATCCTTGGCAGCCTGGCGAAACTTTTTATTTGCCTTCGTCTGCAGATTTTAAGTTTTCCTGAAACTCACACATCAGCAGTTGATGATCGCTTCCACAGTCAGTAGACGGTAACATTTTCACCATTTTTACTAAGGATTTCCATCTCTGCTTAATCCAGATGTAATCTATGTGATTACTCGCGTGTCCATCACGAGATTTCCAGATGTATAATCTACATTTGTGATTCTTATACATCGAGTGGTAATTGCGAGCGTATTTTCGATGCAGAATTGGATGAGGCGTTCTCCTCTGTCGTTCCGTTGTCCTGTCCCAAACTTCACCACTACTTGGCGAATATGATCATCGTTGGCAGTGAAACAGATTTTCGCATTGAAATCACCTATTAACATTAAGATTCCTTTGCTCGGTATTTTATTTATTGCCACATTGACAATTCGATAGAATTCTTCAATCTCGTTGTCATTAGCATCAAGAGCGGGAGTATATAGTGCCATGATGTTTAGGGCAAAGGGTTTCGTATTAAGTTTCAAAGATATTGCTCGTTCGTTAATCGTTTCATTGCCCAGCAGAAAGTTGTTGATTTTATTTGATACCATTATACCGACACCATGGCTCTTCCTATCTTCTCCACCGGAATAATACATTGTGTATTCCGAGGATTTGAAATAGCCAATGTTTTGCCAATTGGTTTCTGAAATACACGCCAAATCAATCTTGCCGCGGTTTTGTTCTTCCTGTCTAATTGGAAATTTTCCTTGCTGATAGAGTCCACGCACGTTCCACGTGGCAAGGCGCATTTGGTTTTCCTGGTCGTATATTTCGCATGTGAAGCCAAGTTGTCCACTTTCCCATATTCAGTCACATATTTTACATTGCCTACCCTTTACGTAGACCAGCGCCGGGTGCTAACCGTATTACCGCTTTCTATTTTAGAGAACATTTCCATGTAGTTTACGAGGGATGATGTAAACCTTTTATTTCGGTGGTTCACCGTTTCCTTCCTGATCATACGCCGTCGATTCCTAAAATCAATCTTCCGCCTTTATAAATAATTTCTCATTTCAAGAACAAGGGGTACTCTAATCCAACGAATTTATTTGGTTGCATATTCCGGAAAAACCTCGGTCCCTCTCACGTTAGCGTCAATGTGCGTTGCCCGTCCTCTACCACGTGGAGGTGTGAATGATGAGTTTCCTTTAATAGAGCATACAAGTAATCTCTCCAGTACTTTAGAAGAACAGTCTTAGATGGAACCTGAAAAGTGATAGAATAGTAGAGAAAATAGTTATATATAACTTTCGCAGTTATAAGACGAATGCATGAAAAAATATGGGGACTCAAACCTTAGTTGTTGCAGTGGTTTATTATCACACCAACCATCACTTACGGAGCATTGGTGTGATGGATAAAAAACACTTCAGGCTAAGACAAAGCGGAAATTGTCCTACATACAACGAACTACTTGTTTTGAAAACGACCCCAATGGTGATATTTGAAGTGCTGCTTGACGCTTGACAACATCAGAAGCGTGTCGGGACTGACGATCGAACTTTGTAAGGTGGCTATGATTAACTCAGTCATACTGATATGGACACTGTAGGTAACGAAATAGTAGATGTATAGCACATAGTTCACTAGTCTAGAGCTAGCTCTGGGAATAACTGCTAGTTCCCTCAGAGAAGACCATAACGATTACTGGTCTCTTAATAGTACGCGTACCTGTGAAGAAAATTGGCATACACAATGCTGAAATAGAATGTAGGCTGTGTCTGGAGGAAAGCGAGATAGCTCATGTATTTAATGTGAATGAGAAGCATTGGTGAAGCACGAGACCTATTTGGAGCAACGCAAGTTGAATCTGAAGTGGCACAAAAACGATTTCACCAGGGAATGTTGAAACTGGTATAAGACAGATATATTGGACTGGTGTGATTAAACGATCAGGAAAAGTACAGTAAACCGTTTGGCTGCAGTACTATGGAGCTGCTTTCCGCAGACTGATCTTGGTGATAATAATAATAATAATAATAATAATAATAATAATAATATGCATGGTATCCTACTTTTAATTTGTAATTAACGTTTATCACAGCAGTTCTAAAACTTTTAATTTTGTTGATTCCCTTTTATATTATCTAATTACTAGTCAGATGTGCGACTAATAAACAAGCGTCTACTGAAAATGTGTATTTCTAACATATGTGTAATCTGTACTATGTGAAATTAAATCTTACATGTATGTACAATGTTGCATACATAATTCATTACATAATATCGATCTACAGCCAATTACAATTATCTATTTACAATCTAACATCTAAACTCACATAAATTAACATCAATGTGTCATTCTCCAAATTCAAAATCGTACCTGGCTGTGACCATACGGTTGCAATATCTAATTTAAAACTGCCCAACAGTTTGTTACCCCTGAAAATGTTGCGTGTTTGTAGCACCTAATACCATATATGAAACAAAAGAAATTAGTAATTAAAATAAAACAATTTAAAGCGGGCATACAATAATATTGAGGTGTAACGTTATTATTTATATTTCTATAAAGTTTGTCTGATAGAATATTACGTAGTAAATACAAGGGAGCATAAAAAGTGCCAAATGTATGCAAAAGACCAGTTTGCATACATTTGGCGATTCATTTATGAATAAATAAATCGTTACACCCAATAAGAATAAAATTTTATAAGAAAAATTTGATGTGTAGATAAAAACTAATATCATTCCAGCAATAGCGGCCACTCACGATGCATCAACATTTGTAGGTATATTCTACAATAATTAAATTAAATAAAATAGAAGTCTTCTATTTATTTAATTATTTTATTCTATTGTAACGAGGAAAATTGTCCTCTTCCAATTTAGTTTCATGTTAGAAAGATTGAACATTGGATATTTCAAATTATATATATATATTATGCGGGATGGATAGGTTTTGTGAAAGGTTATTATCTAAACATGTTGTGTGTTAGATACACGAGTTACAAGAAGGACAAATGGTAGTTAACACGTAGAGAATCATTTAAACTTGTGTTCATGAAGTAAAGTATAGTTTAAGAACGTTTAAAAATGTATTACTTAAATTAGAATTTCAGTACAGAAATGTATGCGTCTGTCACCAGAAAACAAATCCTTTTAGCGAACAGAAACAAAGCGATGGCGTAAATTATACAAATTGTGTGCAACATTGGGAATCTTAGCTAAATGTCATAAGCAATCGATAGCACGGAACCCTATTTCAATGTATATGCGATTAAATCAATTTAATTTGTAATAGATCCATAGTACGTGAACGCACACTTCGTGTATTTCATTAGTATGAAATACACGAAGTATATTCATAGTAGTATGCGTGAGATAACCATATTTGATTGGATTTACATAATTCATGGCCGAAAACAACTAAGAAGATAGTGTTAATTGCATTTACGTGGAATATATTAGCTGTATGCGATTTACCAAAAAATGGGGAAATTTAGTGAGAAGTTTCAACATAATGAGAGTAGGAATTTAGCTAGCCGAAAAATGTTGCTAAGCTTCCATACAAGCCACAGAACCAGACTGTTGTGCTGGAAAAATCCTTGTCACTCTGTGTTTTGAACATAAAATCCATGATTAATTCAGATTAAGTTATAATTAATTCCAAATTAAATCATGATTAAATTAAAAATCATAAAATCATGATTAAATTAGTGTTGAATTTAGTATCGAAAATAAAATTAGGTATGAGGCCTTGCATTATACAGTAATTGGTGATAAATAAATAAATTATTTTAAGTATGAAGTCTTCAGTTAGATAAATTAAATCCGCAAGAAACAAGTTTATTTATTAAATTGATTAAAATAAATTAAGGAATGATAATGTAACTGTGCATCATTATAAATTAAGCTATGAGATGAGATCGACATTTGCAAGGAAGAATTATTTGAGATGGTGTATAAACGCCATTTTGAGTATTTTATGTGCAAGTAATATTTGAACATGTTTAAAACTTTAATTCATTGGTTTTGCATGGCGTTATTTAATTGAATGAACGAATATTTATTTTCATTGCTTTGTTAGTTTGATTGCATGTATGAATTTCCTAAATAATTTACAATACAATCTGTTAAGTTTAGTCAACCCTTTTATTCAAACAGCCAAGGGGGAGCGCGAAAGTTATTTGAGGGGTCGCACAAAAATTGATGGCAGAACAGTTTTTTTTATTTTATAAATTTACTATAGATTCTGTCTCTGTTCTGTCCATACAGCAAAAAGGCAACCTTTTTTTCCAGTAATACGAAGTTGACCCTGAATTTGGTAAAACCATGAATGTTTTTCATTTATTTTGTATTCCATTGTTGATTCATCGAAAATCCAAAATGTAATATTTTTTCTTCGAATTGCGTCATCAACTGACATATTATACCCTGAGATAGGACATTTTATTTGAACAATCACAGTGTCGGAAATCATACCATCTGGAGTAGCACCTAGAAATGGATATTGCCTGCCTATAATTAGTCCATTTAGTGCAATGTTTATATTTTCTTGTATCTCCAATTGAGCCAAAACGATTTTTTTGAACTTTTTTCCATGATTTACAGAAGCAAAGTTCAGTGTAGATGCTGAGTATAATAAACGAATTACTTCAGATTTAATTTTTCAGATTTTGTTGTGTTCTTGCTGATACATACAGAATAAAAATTTGACGATGTAAATATTTTGCGCCTTTCTTCCAACCAAAATCCTGAATTAGCTTGTAACTAAGTATTTTTTTCCAAAATATCACGCTCTTTGTCATTTCTTTCTAAGTTTCTAAGAAACTACTCTTTTTCAATTTCTAGAATAGCAGGTTCTAGATCTGTTTTTATTGCGTCATCCCCGTAATTCTCATCTGGGCTGGACACTTTTTCACTGGAAATTTCGTTAGAGCTTGTTTTCTTCTTTAGAAGTTCTTTTCTTATCAGTGTTTCTAATGCATCTTTCCTTCATTTAGTTTCATCCCTTTCCATAATTTGCACAGGAGTGTTTCCATACAGTGTTTTATGCAGTTCATAATGTGGCCGTTTTGAATTAAAAGAAACAACTGCGCCATAGCAACGTGCTCTATAAGATTGACCTTTCGAAATGTTAATTCTTTTTCCAACAAATT
Source organism: Adranes taylori (assembly GCA_009867245.2). NCBI lineage: Eukaryota > Metazoa > Arthropoda > Insecta > Coleoptera > Staphylinidae > Adranes > Adranes taylori. The sequence goes on from WYDF02007558.1 coordinate 26,676, forward strand.
TATTGATGATCGTGTTAAATTATTCTGCAATATTACTGTCAACATTTCTAATAAGGCTTCTGTTATGATTCGATATGTGTGAAACAATTTGATTTAGTCTCTGGAAAAATTCAGGGTAAATTTTAAAGTCAGTTATATAATTGGTAACATTTTTACTTTTTGTACAAAAATATTCATTGCATTTGTCATGGCTGCCAAATACGTGAACTATGCTGTTATCAATATCCTGTTTTAAACATAATACATCTACATCTGAGGAACTATATTTTGAGCGATATGCAATGGCTGTCGTGGGAGTACGCAATCGTAAAATGTTTCTTGCTACCCTTTTAAGATGCTGTATAGGAAATCGTGTATCTGTTGATAAAGTTTTTAATTTATTGCAATAATGCCGTAGAGATGATTCTGACATTCAATTTTTTCAACAGTTTGGTTTCTGCACGGCCGAGATTCAATAATTATCCTATACGTACTGCTGTCTCCGTCAGCTATTAGTGTAGTATATCTCAAACCGTACATCTCTTCACTAAGTTTAAAT
>WYDF02007559.1:0-10218 GCA_009867245.2 Adranes taylori
AAACGTCCATCACCTCGGATTCGCCCCTTTCTGATAACTTATCCACCACAACCTTTTGTCTTCGATTCTGTAAATAACATTCAATCAATTTATTTGCAGGCCCTCGTATACCATAAGTTTCAAGTTTATTTAAAAGAATCTTATGGTTAAGGCAATATAGCGCACTATTAATTAATAAAAATAATTACGTACTTAATTTTAGTTTCCTTATCAGTGTAAGGCATAGATTTGAGTTTTAATCTGAACGAGAACGGTATTTTATCGTGGTATTTTAACGAAATGGAATAGTCCATCGTTTTCCGAGCGTGGAACCATAATTCCCATCAGTAGTTTTTAATTTAAAATAGAATAGCTTACGGATACAAAAGAACCTTTTTTAAGTAGTGAACGTTTTTTATGAAATTTAATTAATCCATAATAGTAAAATAAAAACGGGACTTCTTATATTAATCTGGATGCTTGTTTGCATCTTTAATATTAATAAATATAAACATTCTCGCTTTCCTAATTTGTAATATTAAAAACTCTTATAAGTATTTTCCTTGGAGATTTAAGCATTGTACGCTTTATGCTATATTAGCAAACTCTAGCTCCCAACATGATGTTTAAATATAATACATGATTATGCTCTCTTATGTTATTAATCTTAAAAGTCCTATGTGTGTATGAGAACCTCTGAAACACGATGCGCTATGAACATAAAAACTACGTGCCTTTTACTTTAGTCATTACATAATAAAACTTGAAAACTATTATAATGAATAGAAACCTTCAAAATGAATGAATGTAATGTACGTTTTGTATGCTAATTCTATTATTATGTTAAAAGTTTTTACAGTTACAAATTGTTGTGTGACCTACTTTACATTGCAAATAGTTTATATTGTTCGTAAATAGTATAATATTTATAATAACTTTAACTTTTTATAATAACTTTAACTACAGAAAATCTATTTAAAACCATTAATTTATTCTCTATGCAAAAATAACAAACTTTATTGGCATAAATTCTTACCTTACTTACATTAAAATTTCTAAATTAAAAACAAAAATTAAAATAAAAAATCGAAAAATGAATTAACCGAAATGAATAAAACAAAATATATAAAATTCAGAGATGCATTTTTTATCCCATTTTATTCCTTTCTCTAATATTTTCCTCTTATTCTTATCCCTTTTACAAACAATCTCACTCTGCGTTAACTTTCCCGCTTTTATTATTTTTTTCAGCACTCCGACTATCATCGTTTCCATCTTTTTTCCTTTCTTTCACTCTTTATAGATAAATAGATAAATAAATCGACCTTTATTGGCATATACCTATAACTTACAAAAACTTACAATAATATTTATAATCCCACCTAACATATAAAATTAAAACAATCAAAATTTAATATAAATTAACAAAACAACAAATTCCGAAAGAATACAAACCTCAAGAATTATTAATAAATCCTAGAGCCTAGATCCCTCACGCGAGAAAGAAAGGCTATCCTTCCACTCACTATTTTTCTCTACCCAGAACAATATATCCATTACCTCTTATCTTCCCTTCTATCTTTACTTTCATCCCCCCCCCCCCCTTACTACCTTTACTATATAAGACTCCTTCTATAATCCAGACTTCTCCATTACCGCCTATATCTTTTCCCTTTTCTCCTTTTTTTCCTTTTTTACAGATTTCCTCCCTAACTCTCTTCATTATTTCTAACCCCTTACCCGCCTGCTCCAAACTTATCCACTAGTTTTTCCCCTCACTTCCCTTTCTTTTTCAATCCATTAAATTCCCTCACATTTGGTAAACCAGTGCTTCCAATTTTCCTCTTTCTTTCACATATGCTACACATTCTTTCTATCCCTTTCATCCAATACCTTTTTCCTCTCTCCTCATCCCGACATCTGAACCTAGCAATGGTTCTTTTATCTTCCATACTCAATCCTGATAATAAATATTTAGCCATTCCTTCCTCTTCCTTAATCCTGATATACCTACAATTATATCTACTTATAATTCTCTTGCTTTTCCACAGCTTTCATCCTTTCTATAATCTCATTCACCTCATCATTCCCTCCCATCATATTCTCCAAACATCTATCAGTCGACCATCCAATCCTCCTATTAACATTCATTCTACTCTTAATCCATCTATTCTCACATATCTCATACTCTCCTTTCAGCTTGTCTTCCATGTATACTTCCCATGTATATAACCAACCTACACCCTTCATCCTTCAAGACCTTTCCCTCAAACTTCACCATTCTTTCCACTCCACTTATCCAACCTTTGAATTTTCCTACCACCTGTATGACTATTTCACTCCTAGTACTTCTTTCTAATCCCATTATCCTTATCAAGCATCCCATCTACATACTCTCCATCTTCTTTCTTTCTTCCACTACCCATATTTCCGCCCCGTACATCGTAACACTGTTCACACATACCTCCATAATCTTCATCATCATTCTCACTGACTCACTAATCTTTCTTTCCCACACAATCCTCGTTCTCTCCATTGCCACCCTGGGTTTCATAGTTACAATTTCAAAATGATTTTTAAATGACCCATTTTGTGTCAACATAAAACCTAAATACCTGTGTGTATTGACTCCTTCAATTCCTGTCCAGTCCCCAGAAAGATCCCAGAATTCCTGTCGAATTCCTGTCCAGTCCATTCGTGTTTTCTCCACATTCATGTCCAATCCCATTCTATCCAAATATCATTTCGCCCTTCCAATCATTTCGTTCATCTCATCTGTACTACTCGCCATACATTCTATGTAATCTGTATGTAAGAGACCATATCTTGACCCTTACAATCTTCAACCTACCTCCTCCAAATCTGATAAGTATATGTTGAACAGACAAGCGCTTAGTAGGCAACCCTGTCTTACTCCCCTTTGGTCTCAAACCATGCAGATACGCAAACATTCACCTTTGCTCTTACGTTCGTACCGTCATACTCTTTAACTCTTTATATTTCCGCGCCGTACATCATTATATTCCTCACACAAACCTTAGCATTCTCACATATACCAAATATCTTTTCCTACACACATTTTAACCTCTCAATTGCAACTTTTGCTTTCATTACTGCCATGCTCATTACACTTACTATTTTTACAAAGCATAAAACCTCAATAGCTTTTTACATTACTCATCGCTGTTGCTCCCAATTCAACTTTGTCCTTTTTGCTCTCTCTCCCTCCTACTTGGTATGCAAGTATTTTTATATTATTTAAGTAAATTATGTTTGTTTTCCGCAATCATTTGCATAACTCTTTTCACTAGATTATATTGACTTTAAATTATCTGTTTCATTTACTCTTTTATCTTCGCAATACATACTATATCATATGCATATTCCAAAGTCCACACTTTCTCTCTCCCTATCATCACGCCTCCACTATAATCATATATGTAGATGTTAAACCTCCACCTCATTGTCTTACCTCGTTTTTTTATTTTAAACCATTCTGACATATTACTTCCCGCTATTGCTCTAACCGTTTTTCTGTCATTTTTTTGTTCTCTGTAAATTCAATTTCTTTATCCTTTTCTATAGCATGTCCTTTATAATGTCAGATGTTCCCATTATATCCAAGAACATCATATCTAGCTTATCTTCCTTACGCAACTCTTATCTTATCAGAAGCTTATTTTCAGAAAACCTTTACCCCTTATATGCTCATTCTGGATTTTCGACGACTCTTTATAAATCTTGTAATTCTTTTGTTTATTATCCTTCCAAACAATCTGTATAACCCATTTATTATGGTAATCCCTCTTTAATTGTTCACATTCTGTCACTTCTTTGAAATATTGTAATTATCTCTCTATCGTTTCCTTCATCAGGAATCATCTCCTTCCCTTTCCTAATTTTATTGGACGCTCTTACTAACGCCTGACATTCCCTCTTTATTTAAAGAAATTTCGCACCTATGTAAGTATTCCATCTGATCCAAGTGCATCTCCTTGTTAAATTCTTTTAGTTCTTAAAGTTTTCTCTAACTTTCTATTCGGTTATGTTGTCCTTAATCTCATCTTAATTCTCCTCACTTTCATCCATATCCCCTTCACCCTCTCTCCATCCTCTCTCATTCTCCATGATAACCCCATCCGTGTCACATCTCCATTTACTTTTTCAGTTATTTAACTTTTACTTTTCCACTTATTTAACTCACCGTATATTCCTCCATATCAGCTTTAATAACTCTATTCAGCCTTAAATCCCCACACGTCATACTCACAACTAAGCTCTTTAATCCTTTCCTTCTCTTCCTCTTCTTTCTTCTTTCTACATATTTCCGTTTCTTCCTTTATTTTAATTTTTGTTTTCATACATTCCCTCCACTCTACTTCTCTTTATCTGACTGTTTTTAAAAGGTCTCTTATTTTTCTCTCTTCTTTCATCCACCCTTCATCAAAAATACTACATATTACCTTATCTTCCATTATTCGCTTCTTAACTCTCTTTATTAAATTTCTCCTAATTCCGAGCACTATTTCAATTACACCTTTCATCTTCTCCCATTCCTCTTTTTTCAATCTCGTTTTAAATTTAATTTGTTCTTCGTCCTGCTTTTTACAACTATTTGCATTTTCATTTACATAAATCTTTCTTTTCCATTTAACCATCCATTTCAGTATTAACGGAAAGTAGTCCGATTCACACCTTTCCCGTTTCTCTGCTATTTCATCCATCAGAGCATAATCAATTAGAGACCCTTCTCCGTGCCCTCTAAATGTTTTTTCGCCCACTATATCTCTATTCATGCATCTATTCTTCACTACTAATCCTTCTTTTTCCACGCAATCGACGTTTCCCTTTGCCTCAATCACTTTATCTTTTGACTTTCTCTCGCCATACTTTTCATCATAACCTAACAACATACTTCCCAATTCTTCTAGCCTCACGTTCGAATCCCCCATCAATTTCCACATCTTCTTCTTCTAGTAACTTTGCACTCATATTAGTTATGAATTCGTTTCCTTCCGTCTTAACTTCCTGAAAGCACATGTCTCTTACTTCATTGCCTACAATTTTCTCCTCAACTTCTCAGTACTTATTATCTCCCCGCTCCCTCTTCCTTTTTCATGTGTTTACGCTTGTATGTATATATGCTTTTATAAAAATTGTGTCACATCTGACGACGTTTCTAGTAGGTAACATAGCAAGTTACGATGTCACTAAATTGACTGTCGCAATATATGTTCAGAATGTCATAAAGGCTCCGAATCAATTGCACCTGTGAGATTTCTGCCGTGTCGGACATGGACAAGTGAAGGTCACATAACACCTATTATATTAGCATTCCGTATTTATATGCGATAGACTTTAACAGTGTGTCGCAAAATTTTTAATATGATAATATATTTATGTCCATCAAACTCAATATGAAATTTATGAGCATTTGGTTTAGTGCTTGTTGAACCGTTTTCTAAGACATAGTACAGCTTTAATTATTTTACACATTTCATGTATTGAATAGGACCCTGTCAGAGGTTTTTAAGGAATAGTCTGAATGACATATTTGTGATATCTTTATCCACAGGTCAATTTTTAAGATTACTATTTTACATTACACTAAGTTGAATAGATCTTGCGATTTGTGTATTAGGAGTTTAAAGTCCGCTAACTTATGGGAGTATGGAACTAAAGATGAGTTGCGTATCATTGTGTCACAATACGTATTTTTGTTTTATATTTAAAAAGTAAGTTTGTTTGTACTATGATTTATCAGGATATCTAAGGAAGAAATTTTCTTGTCTACTGCCAATTCAAAAAGAATTGAGAAATGAATTTAAAAGTGGCATTTCTTACAAAGACTAGTCAAAGATATTAGAATTGTCATCAAGGCAGATTTTATAAGAATTTGATTTTGAAGATTAAGTTATTTCTGGAATTACTGATTTTATATTCTGGGTTATGTACATAGAACGACCTGAAGTCTCTCTGAGACTAACTGCATTATTAAAAGTGATAAACGTTTGTTTCAAAGCTTGTAATTAGAATTTCATTTGATTTATTTGAAACACTGTCTATCTCTGAACTATGGACGAAAATACTGGATACATTTGAAAAAACGTCATTTTGTTCTCTTTCTTTAGGAGCTTATTCCAAAGCAGTAATTATCAAAGTGACGCAATAGATCGTGACTCAAGATCGCGACTCAATAGTCGTTGTACCACGCAAGAAAAATAATCTACACAAATGTAGCAAACGTTCGAATCATACAAACAAAAAATCCATAAAAATTTACTAACTCCAAATTGTTTAATATAAATTTACTCAAAAATTTTACACCTCCACCAGGTCAGGTAAGAGCTGATCAATCTGTATAAATTCACACATAAGACAAAAAATTCGAAAAATTTTTACGAAATTTTCGGAGTAGTCTTACACATTTTTACCCGGCGCTTTCACCATATATGTCAGGTTATTGTTTGGAGAGGGACTATTCCTCTCCAACATGACATTGGTAAGAGGAGAATCTTTTGATTAGTGTAACGTAAACGATCCCCTCCTGTTTCGAAGGTACGGTATCATACATTGTTTAGAAAATGCGATTCACTTTAATAGTTACTTTAATTTATCTACTACACAATAAAGTTATCATTTTTATGTAGTCAGAATATGTGAAGTTATTATCCTCGCGGTTTATCAACACGGAATAAATAAAACACTAGACTTTGTCATTAGTAGGGTTACGAATACTATTTCTATTTAATTCTACTAGCTCAATATAAATTTACCAATATACTATCTTTTTGCAGGATGAAACATTGCTAATTTTTAACAATAATATATTTTAATTTTATCATCTGGAAAGCTCCATAACCTATTACATTGTAAGAAATCAAAGTACAAGTAGCCTATAAAATAGATAGATTTTTCTTCTGAAAAACTATACATGACATTGCTTTCACGATAATGTTCTAAAAATATAAAAATTCCATTCGATAGTGAAGCATCGTATCTCACTCTATAAAAAAAGAGTGTCAAGTATCTGACATAAACTGCCGCTATAATAATGTCGTCGGCTTGTAAATGATATATTACACTGCCGGTAAATATAAATCAAATCCTACCATATTTCAACAATCTATTCCTATTTCGTAATAAATACGAGGACGTATCAATAAGTACTTAATCGAAAAAAAACACGCAACAATGAAGGCTCAAATACAACATATTAATGTTTTGTGCAAAGCACCTACATTACAATATGCTGTATGATATCTATGGCGCTTAAACTTAATTTACTTTAATCAATATATATAATGAGCATTAATTAAATTTTTGTTGTTCTTCGTTTGAAACTAAAACTTCGGCTTGATTTTGATCTGACTTTGGCAAGAACATTAAAAAAGTTACATCTTGCGTAAAAGGTCAGTTTTTGTTGCGGATTATTAGTCAATTGAGGATACATGTCCGAGGACGCAACATATGGAAGACGTCAAACTAATAATACCTAATTGCGAATAAATTTTGGAATGAACTATTTCCCTTTTTCCTGTACTTTCTGTGTTATATGTTTGGAACAAATTTAATTCAAATATTCATGATATAAACAATAGCTAAGTTTTAACATGCCCAGTATTAATCATCTCATCCCGAATAATATATGCAAACTAGTGATGCCATATGCCAGAATTCTCTTAAACAAGCAACAGCTCTATTGTAGTCCAAATCGAAAGATCGTAGAGGTGAAAAAGAAAAGTACTAGAGAGATATTAGAGGATGTAGAGTTCTCATTGGAAAATGAACTGTTACGACTGATGAAAGTATGTTTGGCAAAATACATATAGAAATTGGAGTGACATTTAGCAGTTTGAACAAAATGGGCTTTATCTCAGCATCAAGCTAATCATAATGGCTGATTTCTATCATATCAAATTATTTTTATGATAAAGAATGCTACTAACGATAAGTGCCCACCAGAAAATCTGTCTGAATTGTGCAATATCGGGCGGATTTGTTTCCAAATTTAAGAGTTAGTCTTAAAATATTACTGACGATTAGAACATCTGTTGCCAGTTGGGAAAGGTATTAAGTAAGTTAAAACATTTTGAATAGATATAGGTCTATAATTAATGACACATTGTCTGTCTCCAGATTTGAAGATAGATTTAACAAAGCTGGATTTCCACATGATTGGAAAAACTGAGAGTTCCAAGGATCTATTAAAGATGTAAGTTAGCGGCATAAGAACAGAGTGAGCACAACGCCCTAAGAATAATGAGGGTATTCCGTCTGGACCTGCTGAACTACAAGCATAGATAACTTTTTGAAAATATCATCCGGATTACGAAGATACGTGGTAGTTTGTAAAAGTATCCATAATATGTAGGAGTTGATTAGAGATGCGGACATCATACACAGCCTTAATATTCTGCAAACAAGTTTGCTACTTGCAGACCCCCCGTGACTGAGTAGTCATTGAAGTTCATTTTCTCAGTGATCAGTGTCTTCAGATCTTTTGTTATTGAAATGTTCAGGAGAAAACCATTTTGGAAAGTTATAACTAACATAATATGAGATAGGAACAAAATTATTAACGGCCGTATAAATAACGTCATAAAAGAAATGACTGATGATCAAACATAAGTTCCCAATCGATTTGATCAAGTTACTCATTTAATTGGACATAATTTGCCTTTTTGAAACGGAAGTAAAAGTTATTGAACTTTAGTAAAGAAGGAGACGTCCTATCGGTGTCACCTAAATTGAGAATCAAGGATAATGCAGGAGCTTATCACATGTAATAACAGACAAATCAATTCTGTTACCTACAAGGCCAATGTCATGTCATTACAAAAAACCAGATCAAGAAGAGAACCCTTCGTGTTGAACCCTTTCCTATCTAAGATTATAAAATGGAGTCCCAATATCTGAGATTTCCCCTTCTAAGGACAGGAAAACAAGCAATGAAAACTTCGAAAATTTTGGAAACCCCTGATATAAATTTTCCTTCTGGCTTATACGTTTTCCCTATGGGTTTAGGAGAGGACACGAAAACTGACTTTGCAAGTGCCTGTGATATTGAAGCGGAACTAGTCAAAATAAACGCAGTATCAGATTGTATATGGTAATATTGAACCTTAACAAAATAAAACAAAACTGCTATTGTAAACATAAGTTTTCACCTTGTACGATTTTACAATATATTTTATTGTTCTAGTTTATTAACTACTGAAGTTAAAAATAATTTCTTTTTCATAATAGTTGCTTTGATCGGTAATCAAGTTTTCATTAATTAAACTTTAATGAGAAAAACTTTTTTATTACATTTTATGTATATCTTTACATACGATTGGATTACGTATTGGAAGTTATGGATAAATCAATCGATAAATGTTTTTCGCTTGTAAATTCTTAGTTTTTTATGAAATATTGGATCAAAGTACTTTTTTCAAAGTAGTTTTTTCTTCCTAAATGATGACTACACAATAAAATTATAATGTTGATTTTTTCAAAGTTAGCAATTTTTTCTAAATAAGTTATCCTGTAAGTTTTAAACTAGTAAATACTTAGCGTTGATATGCATATTTATTTATTGCTGGCAGCCATTTTGAAAAAAATCTAAATTATAATTTTATTATGTGATGATAACTTAAGAAGCATGTGCTATTAGAAATAACTAATTTGGGTCAATATTCCATTAACTAAGAATTTATAATCGAAAACCCTTTTACTGCCACGTATTGTGTATCGGCTATAAAAAATTTTTGGATAAATTGGTCATAATTTTTTTTTCGAAAGATTTTTGTTTACGTGTAGTTCTATCTATAGGAAGTATTATGACAAAAAATTAAGTTGTCCTGTAAGTTTTAGACGAGTAATTATTCAGCGTTGATATGCTTATTTATTTATTGCTGACAGCCATTCTAAAAAAAATTAAAATTATATTTTTATTATGTGGTCATAATTTACGAAGCATGTACTATTAAAAAAAGTAATTTGAATCAATATTCCATTAAAAACTAGTAATTTATAAGCGAAACCCTGTTTTTGCCGCGCATTGTTTAGAAGGTATTAAAAAAAATTTGAAAAATCGCTCATAAATTTTTTTTAGTTCTATCTGTAAAAAGTATGATGACAACTAATTAAGTTGTCCTGTAAGTTTTAGACGACTAATTACTTAGCGTTGATATGCATATTTATTTATTGCTGGCAGCCATTTTGAAAAAAATCTAAATTATAATTTTATTATGT
>WYDF02007570.1:0-13818 GCA_009867245.2 Adranes taylori
TTATTTAAAATATAAAATATTATTTTTAATTAAATTAAAAATACCAAATTAAAATATATATAAATATAACTTACACGAATTTTTTTATTCTTAATTTGATTTTTGTTAAAGAAATTTTGATTGTGAATTTTTTTGAAGTATTAATAAAAATTGATACTTTTTACGTTAAATTGATATTTTTTACGAATTTAAAATTATTTATTACAAAATGTTAGTCTTTAAAACATTACTTACTAGAAACATTGCACCAACAATGATGATTTCTTAATATTTGTTTGATTAATATTAAAAAGCTATTTTTATTTAAAAGTAACAACCATGCACACAACAAAATATAATACAGCACACTACTATTCAATAAAAATGATTAAATACTTTATTTTATATTTTTTCCTTGTCACTTTGAGGACTAGATTTATTAAGTTTTAACAGAACAAGAACGGTACTTTATCGCGGTATCTTTAGGGAATGAAACGGTCCATCGCATTCCGCCCGTGGAACCAGAATTCCCATCACTAATGAAGACTATACTTACAATTATGTTGTAACTGTGAATAATGTACAAGTTGTTTGAACGAAACTCCTTCAGGTGAATGTCCTAATGATAATGTAATCCATTCAGCACTTTTTGAGCCATAATGGTAATATCCAAGAATTCGTACCAAATTCTGACATAGACGAATCAACGGTGATTTTGTGTGACACAAATACCAAGCAATTTTCTCCAAATTTGGAAATCTGAAATCCACTAAAAAATCACCAAACTTTTGACGTGTTCTTGTATACTGAAACATGTTAAATCTGCAATTAACATAATTAAACATGTCGCTGTAAGTGACAATTTCGCGTTCTTAAATACTGCCTATACCTTAAACGTATTTTCCGGTGATGCAAAAATCTTTAGGAGCATCGAACTACTACAGTAATAGACACCAGGCGCTATACCAAATAGTGCTTTAATTTTGCTATTATACTCTGGCTTCTCAGATAATAATACCATCATAACTGTACAGCCTTGTGAATAGCAAATGGAGCCAACACTTGAATATCCAGTTAATTCCAAAATATAATCAATACTTGACGCAACATCGTATGACATTTCATCAAACGAGAAATTCCAGAAAGAACTATTGAAAGTGATTTTATTATAGCGTTTGTGTTTACGACTATATCGCGTTCCTCTTGAATTTATTAGCCAAACATCATAATTGTTATCAGCTAACAAATAAGCTAAAAACATAATATTTATAATATTTATTTCATTAATATTAATATACTACCCATAGCGTTTCCAGGACCTGGAATAATCCAATTTTGTGCTCCTCCAAATAATCCATGGGTTGCAATTACTGGTGTTCTTAGTTTATTAGTTTTCTCTTGATTGCCTTTGGTCGTTATTCGGAATAGAGTTATAATATAATCATCTTCAGTAGTTACCTCGTGCGTTTCAATGTTATATCCATGAAATCCCACTAATTCAGGCTAATATTTTTTGTTTAATTTAGAATTTGAGACAAATTAAACACAGGTTTAAAAATATTTAATACAGAGGTTTGTTCTGTCTGAGTTTTGTATGTGTAAGGGATGAATGGACAAAATACGTATGAGCAAATGGGTTAATCAAGTGAATGGTGGAAAAGTGAAGCAAAATAGGTTATAAGGCAGATAAGGGGTATAGAAGAAGAAGATATTGATGAGAAATAGTCACTACTACGAAAGATATAACTATATATATGTTAGTGGTGTGTAATGGTATGTAATAATGTATTTGATGTTTAATCAATCAAAAACGAGATGAAAAGAGAATGAGCGAAGCGGAGTATAGAGAGGAGGAAAGGCAAAGAAGGTAATGCAAAAAAATAGTTGTTAGTGGTGTGGATGAAAATGAGAAATCCAAAGAACTGATACAGAAGATAGTGTCCGATAAAAGGGACATTGATGTAAAAAAATTGTGGATACGTACAGATTAGGAAAATAGGGAATAGAAGGGAAAGTTAGACCGACATTAATAAAGCTGGAGCATTTTGAACAGAAGATGGAAGTGATGGGAAAGATAAATAAGCTGGTGGGCACATACATTTACAATGATTTAACAAACATAGAAAAAAGGTGCAGAATAGGATAAGGGTCGCAGTTGCGGAGTTAAGGAAAGGAGAAGAGAGAGTACGATTGGTGGACAGGAACACGTGGCTAAGCGGAGAAAAATGGATATGGTTTGAGAAGGAGGAAAGGTTAATTAAAGAAAGCTGCATAGATAGTGGAAGAGGAAATGTGGAAAAAGACGAAGGTAGCAGCAGGGAAAAACGATTGATCACAGTGATAGTGGGTCTGATAAGTAAGAGGAAGAGAAACAATGCAAAGAAGAGCTACAGGGGCGATAGAAGATGGGAGAAGAATGGAAGTAAAATATGGAAGTGTGATGATGAAGAAATAGCGGTTATATTACATGTAGATGGCAGAAATAAAAAGTGTAAAGAGGAGTGAAGCTCGTGAGGGCAGATGAAATAATATACGAATAACTTTCTTATTTATATAAAATATTTTGTTTCTTTTTTGTATTGTTTCATTATTATTTGTAATATGTAGTTCGTTATTGCATGCCAATAAATGTTTATATTATATTATTAATAATTTGATTTTTCAATGCTACTAATTTTTATTTCACAATAAATTTACAATCGACTAACTTTGTACTGATGTTGTTCGCGAATTTTTATATTTATTTGACACGTATTAGTTTTTATTTTAACAAATATGTCTGGGATACAGATATGAGTATAAAGTAATTTATTTATATATTTTAGAGGAACTAAAAACATTTTGGGTGTTTTATTAATTCAATTCTTAGGAAATAATTTGATTTCTCAATGATACTAATTTTCATATCAAAATAAATTAACAAACAACTAAGTTTGTATTTATGTTGTTCGTGTGTTTTTATATTTATTTGCTGTTAAATAATAAAGTTTTCTGGTGGCGTATTAACCTTTTCAAATATTTAACCAATCAGAACGGCACTGTATTTTATTATATTATCAGCCACCCGATCTGTATTAATTCCTCGTACAATCCCTTTGTAAATTAAATGTTACTAGGAAATTATTTTATTTATTTTCACTTATCACTCTGTTGTACTAAAGTTTCTATATTCATAGTTCAAATAAAGCTTACTAAGTATATGTTTTATTACTCACCCAATTCGTTAACACAATATAATTGTATTGGTATGTAAAAATAAATTATTTAGTGAACAACAGATCAATTAAAAATCTTGTAGTGTTTTATTTGTAATTTATTTGATTCATGAAACGTACTTACTTTATTAAAGTTAATTATTTTTTGGGCTTTAGTCAAGGAAGGGTTCCAATAAATCTTGTTTAATTATTGACTGTAGTTATATATGGATATTTCACAACCATTTTAATAATAATTTCTCCATTGAGTTACGCTCTACCTAATTAATCAGTTTCATCTCTTGTGTGTACGTGACTATACTGTACAATACTGAGCTTCCAATGTATGTCGAAGATGTTGAAGAGCTTAATTTTTAGCAAGTTGTTCTCTGGAGTATTTGGTCATTCTGATTGACGCTGAGCCATTGGTTTGCGAGTAGTTGCCATCAGTTACAGTTGTTCGTTCGCTGTTGTAAGCTTGCTTCTATGGTTACTGTTGATGCATCAGTAAAAAGTCGAAGTTGAGTTTCTGATGTTGGATGTGTGAGGAGAGTTAATTCCGAACGATGATTCTTATATGTTTCAAAACTCTGTATAATTTCTTATGTCCACTAAATTTCTTGATATCCTTTAGGATTGCCTAGTGCTTTGTGAAGTCGTGCCTGATCTTCAGCTGCTGAAGGTAAGAAACGTTGATAAAAATTTAATATTCCTAGAAATATTCTTAATTCTTTGGCGGTCTACGGAAGTGAACTGTTTACATGTTGGCCTAATAGATTGATGACGTATTGAGTGACTTCAAAACGAAGAAAATTTAACTTTTCTGGCCCAAATTTGCATTTAGAAGAATTAATTAAACTGTAATTTTTTTAAATTAAACTGTAAGACTTTTATAAATTGTTTGTAAATGCATTGTATGTTCTTGATTTTTGGAAAATACGTATTAGTTTTTATTTTTAAAAATATGTCTGGGATACAGATGTGAGTATAAATTAATTTATTTATATATTTTAAAGAAACTAAAACCCTTCAGGTGTTTTATTAATTTAATTCTTAGCAAATATTTTGATCTTTCAATAATATTAATTTTCATTTCTAAATAAATTAACAATCGACTAACTTTGTATTGATGTTGTTCGTGCGTTTTTATATTTACTTGTTGTTAAATAATAAAGTTTTGAGGAAAGTGGAAAGGCATATTGGTTGAACGAGGAGAATAGAAGATGTATGTGGTATGGATGATGAAACGTGGGAGCATTGGGTGAATAAATGTGAGAGATTAATACGGACTGATAGAGCAAATATTGGAGGCGGGGCACTGGAAAATAAGCAATTTTAACGTACAAAATTCAGTTAAGACGTTCTAATGTTTTAGAATATGTGAATATGGGATCATACTAATCATATGTGCATAAAAATGCAAAATGAAGAAAATGTAGTTAGGACGTTTTTAATAAGGACGGCAGTATTGTGCAAATTGAATTTAATAGACAAGTTATAAAGTGACAGTCGAAACTAAAATGTTGAACTTTTATTTTATTCAAAATATAATATAACTGAACAACTGAATGGCTTCGAGTATATGAAGGATGGGGTGGCGATCACGTCCAGGAATATTTATTTATAACTCTGCATTTGTTACTTGTTAATACCCTTAAGAAGCACTGTATTATCAAGTAAAGTTTGATATTTTTCTACAATAGGCAGTAACCTTGTTAGATTGATCTGGAATACTTTGTGGCATATTTTTGCAGTAAAGATTTAGCCTCTGCATGCTAATATTGTCTATTATTAAACTGGAAGTGTAGTTTTTATAGTTGTAACTAATTTTTAAGATCTACGTAACAAAAATATAAAATCATCTATAATATTATCGTAAATTGGAGAAAATGACTCGTTAAAATCAAATATTATATAACTGTCAGCACTTACAACACTTTTCGCAGCATTTTCAAGAACACTAACATCAGCATAGAGAAAAGTAAAATTTACACATAATATAATAATTGACGACTTCCACAACATGATAACATTGAAAATATATATATGTATGTAACAACAGCAAAATGTGTTCCGACATTTTATAAGTTTTGCTTTAAATATTTTCTACAATGTAAACGCATTTAATTAGAAAATTGTTGACAAAATTAAGATAATTTCTACATCTATTTATGACTATATAGAGAATCTTTCTCAGACAAGTTATTCGTCGATAATTAACAATTAAAAATATGCACTGTTAACTATCACACAACGTAACATTATTCATGGAGCTGATAAAATATTTTTTTTGTAAATGTTTTAGAAGCCAGTAAATTATATTTTTGGATAAATAAAACTTTAGACCACATTGATGGAAAGCATACGTCAGATCAAAATTTTGCCCTTCATTTTATTATGTTTATGTAAAAACACATAAAATTTGATCTGCTACTTTAATTCTGAAATATATGAGATTATGTTTTGTCTCTTTATTACAAAACTGTCTACTTTTTACTACAAACGTATCGTAAATACAGAAAACGGAATTTAAGTCAACTCCTCACATATTCATAGTTCAGCAGCCTATGCTGTCAATTATTGGTTATTTTAATGTAAAAGTGCTACATTTTAGACAAAATTTATATAAAAAAAAGTAATAAAACACGTCATCATGCAAATGGACATTCAAATGATAAGATACATCTTTAATTGAATATTTGATTTTTCGAGATGACCCCCCCCCCCCCCCCACGCTGGCATTATTTAATAAAGTAAATTATGAAATTAATATTTCTTATTATTTGTGCCTCGAAACAATGTTCCTCGTCCAGGACTCGAACCCGGATCTCTCGATTGCACTTTCAATTGAAGGAACGGGTACTTATTCGATGACACAAATAATTTTCAATATGTATTTGTTTTCCGTATCTATTAAGATAGGCAACATATATATCAGGATTTGTTTTGGGCAGCTGTTTGCTACAGTCGATAGGTTCATTCGTTATCGGGTAGATGGAGTCTCCTGGATGTTTTCATTAATTTCTTTACCGCTTTGCTGGCAGTCGCATGTTTAAATGAGTATCTATTTGTTGTTTTGTGATTAAACCTCCACGCTGGCATTATTTAATTCAGTAAATGACGAAATTAATATTTCTTATTACTTGTGTCCCGAAAAAATGTTTACCCTGTCCGGGACTCGAACCTGGACCTCTCTTTTGCCAATCGATTGCTCTTCCAATTGAGCCAACGGGCAGTTATTCGAAGACACAAATAATTTTTAATATGTATTTGTTGTCGTATATATTAAGATAGGCAAGTTGTACATCAGGATTTGTTTTGGCCACCTGTTTGCTACCGTCGATCGATTCATTTGTCATCGAGTAGAAGGTTTATCTTGGACGTTTTTATTAATTTCCTTTCCGTTTTGCTGGCGGTCGCATGTTTAATTGAATATTTGATATTTCGTGGTTAAACCTCCACACTGGCATTATTTAATAAATATGGAAAACAAATACATACTAAAAATTATTTGTCTTCGAATAAGTGCCCGTTATCTCAATTACAAGAGCAATCGAGCGGCAGTCGAGAGGTCCGGGTTCGAGTCCCGGGTACGGTAGACTTTTTTCTAGACACAAGTAATAATAAACACAAATATTAATTTCTACCCCATTACTAAAACCGTTACTGAAACCTATGTCTTTACTTTAATTAATTATTATTTTAATCAAAATTAATTCATAATTATATTTTTCCTGAACTAACGGGCAGAGCCATCGGCGGAATATGCCAAATCTTAGTGTTCTTTCCAGCAGCTTGTGTTCCGATTTTATGCATTCAGGCCTCCCCTCTAATTCGACTGTCTAAACACGAATTACCTGTGTTCATACATTGCTAATTGCTTCTAGCCCTGGTTAGTGTGCCTGTCTGCACAGACTAGTAGTAAGTGACATTGACCGATCGACTTTGCTCTGTACCTAATATTGTATGTAAAATAATTTATTTAAGATTTATTTAAATAGCTTAGGGGATAATCAATAACTAATATTATTTCTACCTTTTAGTCATAAACCGGATGTAGTCATAAACAGTTTGTCTAATGACCGTCTGCTAATTTCTAACTAGTTTGCATCGCTAAACATTTTCTCACATCTAATTATCTCGAGGTATTTACATTATTTGTGAGTATCAAATGGTCAATCTTTTAACCTCGAACTAAATAGGGACGAGGACCAATTGCCTCGTTACAATACTTTATTTCATAAACCTATGTTCAAATGAAAGTCTAAATATGAACTAACTTGTACAGTTCTTGCAAGTAGTTTGTATAGCACCGAAAATGCTTATGGCAAAATAGTATTTCACACAATCTAGCCATTCTGAATTATTTATGTAATTTACAAGTATCAAGCCTACAAAACTATCTACCATAGGACTAAATTAGAACGAAGACAAGTTACCTCGTTACAATATGTTTCGTGCCTTTGTCGTTTTTCTTTTTGTTTCTGTGTGAGCACACCACACTGCCCCTCTTTCATCCTTTTCGCAAAACGTGCATATTACCATCTAGTATTTTAGACAAAGAAGTAGATGGTCTATTTCGAGACTCTCCAGAGCCCAGAGTTTTACAAATTTCTTATTACTTTTTAATATTATTGTTTTATGTTTGATGTAAGCGTTAATTAAACACAATTCCTTCCTTCAGAAAAAAGTTTTCTCCATCACTTCAAAGACTTTTGAAGGATGCAGCTTGTGGATGCATATTGGTCTGCATTGTCCACTCCGTTCATAGATTTTATGTATATCAGCACCACGACAACTCAGTTTTCATGTAGCTTAGTTTGCTTTCACTGTTGTCAATTGGATACCACCTGTTCCTACGTTGGAAATAGTGTCATAGAATGATCGGAATTGCTGAGAATTGTTATTACCTTTTTGCCCTTCCAGGCCAAAATATTGTTCCTCTGTTTCTTAGAGCAAAAACTTTCCTATTGGAAAATTTAGGTGTTTTATGCTAATTAGAATTTCTTTTCCAAAATATTATTAGCTTTCTGTATACGTGTCCTTAAATTACTAGGACCAGGATCTTGATCTTCAAGTGCAAGATCCAAAATATTTGATTAACTGGTTATCTGATTAACTGATTAACTCTGGAGTTATGTTTAATAGATTCTTGCATATTAGCAAAAAGTATTGTTCCCATATTCAAGACTACTCCAATATATGCCCAGAACTCATCATTTTGTACATCACGCCAACTGAACCATACAGAGTTTTTAGATAATACCTTGATAGAAGTTTGGTTCTTGTATGCGAGTTATTTTTCATAGACTAATTTGTCTATGAAAAATAATTTTGAAAATTGGATAGGTTCTGTTATTGTTGAAAAAACTTGCAGTCCAATATTATGTATTCCAATATCGAAGTTTCTACTACTTGGAGTGCCCTTGGAGTACATTGTAAATACTCACTCATCATCGTCTTGGGGATCTTCAGCAGCTGAAACACTCGAACTATTACTCGATGATTCAAGGACACTTACTTTCCGTTTTATATGCTTTATAAAATCTGATTCATCACTAGAATTCATCACACGATATTTGACTGAAAAGCCACAAGTTCAAATTGTTCGAGAGCTAAGCCATCTCAATGTGCATAAATTTTTTATGCCGCTCAACATTTCCTTTTACAATAACGCTGGCAGCATTGCTCACATGCAAAGGAAGTGGTCGTACACGAACAGCAACATCACCAGCAATGATGTGAAAGTGATGGCTCGAATTGAACGATATCCTCGTCGCAGTGGTAAAAAATTGGCTGGTGATCTGAACATAACGACAGACCAGATGCAATGCATTTTAAAAAATGCATTGCATTGAAATTTGAAGTTCCAAAATGCAAACGATTTTACTCCTGTACCGAAAAAAGTAGACTAGATTGAGTAAAGGATTGTTTCGTTTGCACGCAAGTGACATATTACCGAATATCGTCTTCTTTGATCCGGCTCCATTCTCAATTGAGCAACATGTAACACACTGACCGAGTTTACTTTCCAGAGAGGTCATACGAAAATTTACACCGCCGAATGGCAAACACCAGCAATGATGATAGTTTGGGCCGCCGTTACTACCGCCGCTGTGTTAAAGCCTTGGACACGTGTAGCCACGTTGAAGCCTTCGGCCGCAGAACATGGACGTTCCAACATGACGATATCTCATATCTCACTACGATATGTCACATTTTTAGCTGAAGTGTTTGTCATACTTTTAATGTAAACATAATCTTACAAATTGTATATGGGTATAGTTTATATCTTTCATAGTTTGAATTCAATTGAAAACCTTTTTAGTGTCAGTCCAGCATAAAGCCAACTAATTACCACCAGGTGATATTCACTAATCATTTGTTTTGATATATTTATATTCATAACGATGTTTGCTATAAAAAATATTATCAACCTTGATTGTATATCTAATATTTAAATTTATATATAAATACGTAATATTAAATAATAGTTTACTTACTTCCTAGTTTTCATCATAAATAAATACATATATTTGACTTTTCATACGTAAACTGGTATGCCTATGTTATTAGATAAAATCTTATAACTTAAATGCCGTTTAAGAACCAATCAACGGTGAGATAATCTAATTAAGGTGGCTACTCATCCAAACAATTAGGTATCTTAGACAACTAAAGTAACCCTAACCACCAGTGAATCATCTCTAGTATTAGCCAGTCGCACTTCTCCGGTTGTTAGAAGAATATATAGATGGAATGACTTTAAGATGTATATACCATTTGTTGATTATTATGTGTGTTAATTATTTTTAAAACTGCATATTGATGTTTGGGAATTTCAAATTGACTTGCAGAGGTACTGAAGAAGGCTTGCCAGCAATGCATCTACGCTTATCTGGTTTTTTTTAATTCAATATAAAATTCCTAAACATCAATATGCAGTTTTCGAAATAATTAACACACTTAATTAGAAGCGCAACCGCCTAATACGGTTACTAGAGATGATTTAATTCGGATTTAGTTAGTTTGTTAACTTAGATTGATTTGTTAGAGGATCGATAGTGTTAGAGGATTTAGTTAGATTGATTTATTTAATTTCAAATTCGGATGAAATGAAGGAGGAGAGTCCAAAATTGATTGTGATAGTGCCACATATCGATGCCATGCGCGAACTCATAAAACAGATTACCGTATAACATGTTGTGAATTCCACGTACTTTTAGGGATTGCTGCTGGGGAAGTAAAGTACCTTGTGGTAATACTTGAGTCCAAAAATTCTTGCAACATGCAAACAGATAGAATAATAGACAAAATGGTTATAACTTCTGCAGATATAAAACATATATACGACAAGGCATGGAGGCTGAAACCTTACTTGTTGCGCCGGCAGTACAAGTCGATTATAAAGTCATCCATAATTTACGGAGCATTGGTGTGAGGGTAAAATACACTCCAGACTAAGAGAAGGTAGAGAATTACGTGCCCTTGTTAAACAGGGACTATGAAATCGACCCCAACGGCGACACTTGAAATGCTGCTAGATTTTTCGCCATTTGAATTGATCATACAAGCTGATGCGAAAGCTGTACGCCATGGGCTAAAAATTGACAGACCGAATTTGGCGAAGAAATTAGACATTAAAATTACAGGAGATGAAATACTTGAAATGAAATCGAATGATATATCTCCAGTCTACAACATGCACAAAAGCAATGGGGTGGGATCATCATAGGCTCATGTTCGCGGAAAATCTGTTCTAGTCTAATTTACAGACGGTGCAAGGGCTTCTGGAAATACGGAAGCAAGAATCTACGGAGAACGAGCGAAATGGAGAATGTCCTGTCCTTCAGGTTGATTTACCGCAGCTTTTCAGGCTGAAATATATGCAATGCTCCATTGCGTACAGGAAAAAATGAAAAGAAAATATAACAAAGAACGGATTTTTATAGTAACCGACAGTTAGAGTACTTTAGGCGTTTAACAACACCTGAAGCGTATCTAATATAGGCACCAGGGCACAGTAGATGAGAGGAAACATCTAAAAGAAAAGATCTAACTAAAGCTGCTAAAAGCATCTAGCGAAAGCATCTAAAAGACAGCATACAAAGAAAGCTTCACTCACTTCTCTGGTCCAGATCCGGCTCTGGGAATGCTTTTCAGTTCAATCAGAGAAACGATAAGAAACTGGACAACTCACGTCCCCTGGTTGGCTTCAAGAGCAAAGGGTTCTAGTTCCTTAAGGGCTTCTATTGTCGATCTTTCTTTCCTGCATCCAGGTGTCTTAAATGTATTTTCCCAATAGAAAGTCTTTTAAATAATTTCCCTACGCTCGACAGTAGGCAGATTCGCCTGTATGCTCTCGGATCATTTGATGGCTTCTCAGCTTTTAGCAAGAGAACTACTTCCGCCTCCATCCATTTTCAAGGAAGCACTCCTTCTAGCAGACATTTGTTGTTATGTAATCAATGTAAGAATATATTGAGTAACTAAGCTACAAGTAGCGTTTGGACTTTCTATCTGTACTTCATTATTTTTTATAATAATACAGTTTTCTAAATTTGATTGCGCGGCATCATCATTTAATTGACAATTTTGTTCCTAATTTCTCGATAATTTTGGTGATATACAACCACCTACAGATTTTGTTTCATTTTTTAAAGGATTAGTGAGCAATTCAAAAGACAAAGTGTGTTCAGTTTTAATTTTTTTTTGTTATGTTTAGTGTAAATAAAATCGATGTGCAAGACTTAATTTAATGCAAGATCTTTAATCGTTTGTGAACGGGTTACTTTCGCTGAAAGAGTTTCCGTAATTTTTTTATTTTTTACTTTTTATGCTAATAATTTGTATTGTTTATTTGGCTTGGAGTCGTTAAGTTTTTCAATGTCAGCGAGAAAATAAAAAATCAATAATAAAAAACAAAAAGACAAGGAAAATACATAAAACACGTTAATCGACAAACAAATAATCCAGTTTAAAGTAGAGTAAGTTGCAACAGATATAATAAACAAATTATAAAATAACGATAAGCAGAAGTATGTAAAAACCATTTCTATGTTGGTTTATGGCTTTTGTGTCATCAAGGTTGTTCGTTTAGTTTTAACTGTAATTTAACTGTAATTTATTATATAGTTATAAATTGTGATAAATATTTTATTTTAATAAAACAACGAAAAATCAAGTTATCTTTAAACAATAGAGCAGATAATCTAAAACATATTCCCCTATTATATTAAATTTTTAATAATCTTCAATATTCGTTCGTAAATAACAACATTAGCATCCCGTCCAAGTACAAGATCCAAATGTCCATAGCCTCTGGCAATAATTGTTTCTTCATAACCATTTGGTAGAACTTTACTTAATTTTATCGAACCTAATTTTGTAGGATCTAATTCACCATGAATCGCATAAATCGGCACTATTATATTATTTAAATTGTAGGGTTTTGGTTTCTCGTTAATAAAATTTTGATATTGCTTGAACGTACCTAAAAATGAATAGAACGTATTTGAAATGTACCAAAAAATATTGTTTATCTCTTACAGGCACAAGCACACATATTTTTACTCAAGTTGCACAAAATAGGTTTTCATAATTTTCTTTAATTTGTTTTAAAAATGATAAATTAACATATTTACACTTCCTCGGTAAGCCAAGGAACTCCTGTTGATGTGGTACAACTAATGTATCAGTAATCGTCTAATGAAAAGTTTTTAATTCTTTACTTATTTTTGTTGAAATATTTTCTTTTGTTTTGCTTATGATAGTCCTATTGTGATGGTCCTGGAAGTATGACTTTGTTCTCAATAAACGAAACGGTGCATAGTAGACTGTACAAATCCATTCCTTTAATATTACATCTTACATATCTTCTTGGTGTAGTGTGAATAGTTGGTGGGTAGAGTTTCTAACTCTTACCACATGGGATACAGTGAGTTTGTGCTTTTTTATTTCAACTGGTTGTGTATTTATGTCGGGGCGATTTAGTACCACCAATTTTGTTGCCAGTAAACCGTCAATCCATCAAGTCTTCAGAAATTGTTATGACTTATGGTATTCCCTTAATGTTTAAAAAGAATATAAGCATTCACAATGACAACAACCAAAAATGTGGCTTTTTCTGTCTAATTCAAAATTTGGCTTTAGTTAGTCTAATTTATCGACAAATGCCATCGTAACATAGCATGCTACCCTGAATATCTGTAAACGTAAACTAATTATTCGCCTTAAATAAATAAATAAATTATAACAGCACGCTACTGATAAGAAAGCTTGTTATCAAAACAAAAAGTAAACATAAGGCTATGTAGGCGCCTCCGGGACACGCAGGAAACACAGATACAGTAATAGTAAGAGAAAGATAGGTTGAGATGTTGTTAATAAGCCGTTCATTAAATATTAGCCATGTAGATGATACTGATAAGAGTAAGAACGTACGCATTAGTTGTGATATCATAAATACACGTTACCACCGCATGACAATATCTCATATTGATTAGCGTGTACATGTTGGTCCCTTGGCGCTCTGGTAACTGCTGTTGCTTTACTGATTTGCATGACAGACAGTAGCACGAAGACCTAACGTGTGAGCTGCTCCATGAAGACCGATACGCGAAACAAAGTTTCTGTGGAGGCTCAC